>WOVY01008666.1:0-16231 GCA_013436015.1 Rhipicephalus annulatus | reverse complement strand
TTTCTTCCCCTACTCCATTTGCCTTCTCGGGAATCCAGTAAGTTACCCTTAATGACCAGCGGTTATCCTGTCTACGTGTTACATGCCCGGCGCATGTCCATTTCCTTTTCTTTATTTGAACTATGATATCCTTAACCCCCGTTGTCCCTAATCCACTCTGTTCTGTTCCTGTCTCTTAAGATACACCTACCATTTTTCTTTCCATTGCTCGCTGCGCATCCTCAATTTAAGCTGAAACCTCTTTGTAAGTCTCCAGGTTTCTGCTCCGTACAAAATACCGGCAAGACACAGCAGTTATATACCTTTCTTTTGAGATATAGTGGCAATGTACCTGTCATAGTTTGAGAGTGCTTGCCAAATGTGCACCAACCCATTTTTATTCTTCTAGCTACTTCAATCTCATGATTCGAATGTGCGGTTATCACCTGCCCTAAGTAGACAATCAATTACAACTTACTTATTACAACTTACTTATTACTTATTATGACTGTAATATTTTACAGCCATATTACCTATATCAAAACGCTGCTCCCTTCCGAGGTTGTTTACGTCACTTTTCTTTCCTGCAGAATAATTTTAAGACCCACCTTTCTACTCTTTTTTTTAATTTCCGTAATCATGAGTTGCAATCCGTCCCCTGAGTTACTCAGCAATGCACTAACATCGGCGAAGCGCAGGTTACAAAGGTCTCTCCATTAACTCTTATCCTTCACTGTTCCCATTCTAGGCCCCTGAAAGCTTCTGTACGCACGCGGTAAATAGCAATAGAGAGATTGTATGCCCCTGCCTTACGCCTTTGTTGATGGGTATTCTGTGGCTTTCTTTATGAAGCACTACTGTAGCAGTTAATGCCTTGTAGATTTCTTCCAGGATGTTTATATATGCTTCATCAAACGCCACGATTCCAGAGTTTTTGCATGACTGCTGATATGTCTTACTGAATCAAAACGCGTTCTCGTAATCAATGAAGGCTATATATAGTGGTTGGTAGTATTCTGAGCATTTCTATATTACCTGATTTATAGCAGAATGTGGTCGATTGTTGAGTAGCCTGTTTGAAATCCTGCTTGTTCTTTTGGTTGATTGAATTCAAATGTTCTCCTAACTCTGTTAGCAATTACCTTTGTAAATGGCTTGTATAAGTATTAAGATGATTTCAGCGTTATTCCAAGACTCTGGTACTCTTCCAGTCAGGAGACATCTCGTAAACAGGGTGGCTAGTTTTTCTAACACAATCTCTCCTCCATCTTTTAGCAGATCTGATGTTACATATTCCTCACCAGCACCTTTGCCTTTTTCCAGGCTCGCCAAGGCTTTTATGACTTCTTCTAGCATTACTGGGGGGGGTGTAATGTGCGTTCTACTAGTTCCTAGAGTATTAAGCTCGTGGTTGTCCCGGCTACTGTACAGATCTCTGCAAAACTCCCCCGCTATTTTCAATATCCTATCCATATTTGTAGTTATTTTGTCATCTTTGTCCCTTAGTGCTACACCCACATTTCGCCTATCCCAAGTTTCCTCTTCACCCACTCTGACGCTTCCCTTCATTTTTTCAGAGCGTGTTCAATTCGCTCCATGTTATACCTTCTCAAATCGAATAACTTATGCTTATTAATCAACTTGGAAAACTCTGCCAGTTCAATTTTGTCTGTTTACTTGAGGCTTTCACACTTTGACACTTCTCATTGAGATTCTTTGTTTCCTGGGAATGCTTGCCAGATCCAGTCAAACTACCGTGCCTCGAACTTCCTCTGCACAACCCCATAATGATACTCGTCAGATTATCATTCACTGTATCTACGCTAAGATTGGTTTTCTCAATAAGAGCCGAGTACCTGTTCTGAAGCGAGACTCTGAATTCCTGTGCTTTTCCTCTCAGTGCTAGCTCATTTATTGGCTTCTTGCGTATCAGTTTCTGTCGTTTCTTCTTCAATTCTAGGTGAATTTGAGACCGTACCATTCTATGGTCACTGCATTGTACCTTGCCAACCACTACCAGATGCTGCACGATGCCTGGGTGTGCACTCATCATGAAGTATATTCCGTTCTTATTTTCACCATTAGGTCTCGATGTCCACTTATGGTTTCCTCGTTTTTGGTAGAAGGTATTCAAGATCCGTGAATTATTGCGTTCTGCAAATTCTACCAGTAGCTTTTTCTAGCATTTCAAGTACCAATGCCATAATCCCATACTGCCTGATTTCCAGCCTGCCTCTTCCCTACCTTTGCATTAAAGTCTCCCATGAGTATAGTATACTGTGTTTTTACATTACTCATTGCCGATTGTACGTCTTCATAGGAGCTTTCAACAGAAACGTCATCATGACTGAATGTAGGCGCGTAAGTCTGTTCCACCCTCAGTTTGTATCTCTTATATAGCTCATTTACAACACCTACCAACCTTTTAACACTGCTATAGTATATTTATTTATTTATTTATTTATTTATTCATACTGTTAGCATACATGCCAAAACAGGAGTTGCTCATCTGGGCACACAAATGTCAAGTCAATGCAAAAGTGGAACATCTCACAATTTGACACAAAGAAAGCAAAAGCAATGCAAAAAATGAATAAGAAATTCAACATTCAATGCGCACCCTTCAGCATAACATATAGAACACAGGTGAGCGAGTAAGTGCCTTATCACAGCTCAGTTCAACATTTGAAAACCACAATCAAAATCTTTAACATTGTTACACAGTACAACGTCATGCCGCAACTTATTTCATGTGTTTATAGCGGATACAATGAAAAAATTCTTGAACGATTTTATGTTATGGTTCAGAGGTTTATTGTGTTTGGTGTGCTTTGTTCGTAAATGCGACGTGTCTAGAGTGAAAGTTTTTGTTATCTCTGTTTTGTAGATACCGTGGAATATCTGAAAAAGAATTTCATGCTATTGATATTCATTCTTTCGTGCAATGTAAGAATATGAGCCCTAGTTCTTAGACTTGTTACGGACTGCGTTTTACGGTAGGAATTAAAAATAAATCTTAAAGCTCTATTTTGAACCTGCTCACATTTAGCGATATTATTTTGCGTATATGGCTTCCATATCGGGCATGCATATTCCAGCAACAGAAGTACTGTGGTTTTATATGCTATACGTTTTACTTCAGGTGTCGCGTCACCAAGCCTCCGACGAAGCAACCAAAGCTTTTTTGCAAATTATCACAGATATAATCTATATGGCGGTTCCAGTTCAAGCTACCTGTGACGTAAACACCCCGGTATTTATATTCTGACACATGGCAGAGTGGTTTGTCATTTATGACGTAAAGAAATAAGAGAGGTTTGGTTTTTCTTGTAATCGGCATAAAAACTCTCTCTATGTTGCCATCTAGAGAGATCAATATACCTCCATGTGCCATAAAAAAAACCGTGCCGTAGCAGTTGACATGGCTATTTTCTGCCATGAAAGGTCTTTCATATTTCCTAGAAGTGTGACGCTGAGGCCATCAATGATTGCAAGCATTGCGCTATTTCGACCACATTGAGCAAAAATCCGCTGCCTAAATAGTTGTGTATTGACAGCGCATACTTTTCACTTCGTTCTCAGTGGTGGCCCAGCAAATTCATAATTTGGAGCAAGTTTCAAAACCAAAGGTTTGCATTGAAGCAGATTTTTAAAAGAAAAAAAATTGTTTCGGAACAAGCTTGGAGCAGACAAAAGAGGATTCAGGATCACTGGGAGCAGCATATGCCAAATATTTCAGTGAATTTTCTTATTAGTCTGCAAACAAGAAGCGGTGCTGCAATGTGAACAAGGAGACAAGGCCAACATGCAGAGAGCAGCCGTCAATCAAGTTCTCAGCCCGACCGAGTATTATATTGAATTTTTATTGCACAGTAGGAGTGCACTGAAGTGAAGCACTAAGATTAAGCAAGCAGGGAAGTACCGTTTTCCCAAAAAACAGGTTTTATAAAGAATGTAAAAAAATCACAGCTTTAAAAACAGCAGCCAAAACAATTAAACAAACAAGGCGAAAACTCATTTCCAATCTTTTCCAATTGCCTGCATAATTAGTATATTCAATAAATAGTCCTGAGGTGGTGATGTGGCTGAAGGCAGGGAGACTGGATAGTAAAATAAATAAACCCAACCCAACCTGAACTACCTGCAAAAAGCATTTTAAAACCTAACCTAATGAAACATCATTTTAAAAGCTTGATGTTGATAATACATTGGCACAATTTTCGAAGTGTGCTGGAGGGAAAAGGCCACTTGTGTGTTAACGTCTAGATACATTCCTGCTTAAAGGAATTGGCAACTGCCATGAACATGAAATGAGCGGACTGAACGAATGGACAGAATGTTAATCCAAGTGACTTAAATCGACCTTGTTTTTCTCGTGATAACTAGAGTTCTCTTTTTAAAGTGGAGTTATATTTTTAGTCCTTCATTGAATATAGCAAAAACGGCCTGTGGCGCCTTGCCGGTGGTAGAAATTTCACTTATCCGACGCATCTTGTCATGTGACCGTAAACAAACGTATGCCATCAAGAAGTTTTATGTTATTATTGAAAAGTTGCTTTCTTTTTTTATAGTACAAGATATTACTCCACAAACACATACATATAGACCTGCACAAGTAGATCGCATGCCTTCAGATGACGTAATCATCTCATGCTCGTGGGTGCGTCTTGAGCAACGTTTCTGCGTGCTCATGAAAACTGCGAGGGTGCTGACACCCCTTGTAAAGTTGTTGGCACTGCGGGGCGCACGTGTCTCGCCAAAAAGCCGCATTTTAGGAGACAGCTACCGGGTGGTAGGTGGCGTTGTGTTCGCGAGCGTCGATGAACACTATCACCACGGTATAGTGCTGGCGGCGACAAGCCACGGTGGCGGCGAGCGAGAAATAAGCTGGTCTCTTCTGTGCACGGTGGTTGCGGCGAACGGTTGTCTCTAGCGTGGGTCCCCGGTGCGTGGCACCGCGTGCTGTGCGCGTCGGAGGCCCTAGGGGTAAGTCAAGCGTTGGCGACGCCGCCTTGGGTCTGTTGTGTTTGTCAAGTTATGTTGTGTTGTTTAATATTGTGTAAAGATGTTTGAGTGGGTTGACCACGATTGATGCTATATTTATTCGGCTGACGTTATTGTCGTTCTAAAATTGTTAAATAGATGTGTTTGTATGGTTTGGTTTGTACCGACCGCGTCCACTGTGTCCGTACACTCCAAGAGCATGGCACTCTCGCACTTTCACAATCCTACCCTACAGTCCTTAAAGTTACTTATGTATGCATTTTCTAGTAACAAATACACTTCTATGATAATTACGTGTTATGGTGCCTCAGATATGCGCAATAAGTGATTTATTTGAGAATCGCAGAATTATTAACGCTTAACCGTGAGCGAATTGGCGGGTGCTGCGGATGGGGTCTGCCGTTAGGGATATCGTTTGGTCACTTTGGTGCCATTCAAGGTACCTTTAAGGGCGGACAGACAGACCAAAGTGTTGCGCCTAAGCTCCCCAAGAAGGACTATCGTGTTTAAAACTAACAAAGTCCAACAGACACGCGCAATATAAAAACATCTTTACATAAAAAGTGGACACTCCCGTAGGGTCCGGCGGCCCTGCTACAGCTCTGCTTTCAGCGCTACGAGTGGTTGGTCAGGCCCAATAATTTCTTCAGCCTAAAGAAAATAACATTTTTTTTCTTTCCGAGTCGGGGATTTGAACCCGTACCCTCATGCTCCAAATGTCTTTACCACTATGCTACACACCAATGCTTCTTCAAAGGGAATAAACGTACACTACATCTAAACCACTTCAATGTGCTGCCTTGTGCAAAACAAATGTAGAAAGACAGCACTTTCAAGTCGTGTTTTACTTTTTTCTGTTGTGAGGCATTAAATAGCCCCAGTGGGACTAGATGTAGAAGAGATATGAAAAATTGCACGAACAAAACTTTTTTTCTTTGCAAGAAATAGATGCCAAACAGGGGTAATCATTATTTTTTATTGAAACCATAAAAAGATCAGTTGTCATGTCAGTGTAAGCATATGTATACTTACATAATCAGATTCACGAGGAAGCTATTACATCTCTTAAGGGGGTAAATGTGAGGATGGGTACGCTATCTCATGGTTGGTCAGACTCTTTGGGCCGCGAGAAGGCTTCAGTGGCCACTCTTTATATACTACATAAAGAGAACGGATAGACCGTTGAGGAGTAAGTACAGGGGTATGCGTGCCGCGTGAAAACCACTTAGTTTCCAATAAATTGAACAGAGCGAGACATGGGAGCCATGAGGAAACTGTTGCCGAGGAAACTCGCTGTCCTCCTTTTTCCTCGCTCAATCTTCCTCCTTATTTTACTCGTGACAGTTGTCGTTGCATCGCGCTTGGAGAGCTCGATCTTATATAAATTATGCCGCGCTCCTTTATGTGTACGCTTGATGATCACGTGCTGCTGCTTTTACGTTTCGCCGCAGCCATGAAGTCTGGAGCTGGTCTCGACACGTCGCCACGGCACGCTGTATAGCTCTGGCATAGTCAAGATGGTCACGACGAAATCACAACACCAACAGTTGGAAACGAAGGCCGACAATGTGGCCGAGAAGACAGCACGCATGCCGGATACATTATTTCAGTCGGACTCAGGGCAGAAATCAGCGCTGGATTCTTACACGAATACGTGATGGTTCTTATTCAGCCATACTTATCACGTATGTGATACGGATTCCGCTTGCCGGCAACGGGCTCCATCGCGTTGGGTATCGCACGCATGAAATGCACCGCGAAGGTCGGCTTGGGCGTCTGCAGCTTACCTGTAACTTACAACTGCTTGGAAATCGGCCACCATTGCCATCGGCGGCCCGGAAGCTCGCTCATCGAGTGCTCGCCTGTATTCACCGTAGTGATGAGCTCCGGGCTCCTCATTCACGGTATTGGGCGGAGACCTTCGTCGCAGTGCTACGAGTCGTTCAAAAAACATTGCGGTTCCGGGTAACAAGCTTTGTTGTAGTATGTGACGCACTGTAAGTGCAAGGACACGGGCTGGCGGGGCTTGTGCTAGTGTCGGAGCTCTGTGAAAATTGCTCGCCATTACAGTTGGCTTCCCAGTCAATTGGTCGCAAGCAGCTCGGCGCTGGCTGTTGGCGGCGGCCGTGGTGGTGGCTCACATTTGCTTGCTGCACTCACACTCGCCATAGTTTGTAGAAAACCACCGCCATTACTGACGGTTTCTTAGGCGCTTGCTCCGTACCAGCTTGACGCTGTTCATGATGGCATCCCAGCATACGCTCGCTCTTGTCCGCGTGCAACGTCATGTTTGGTCACACGTTCGCTTCCTGGAGCTGAACAACGTCGCTCGCTTAGAATTCACCGACTTCTTGGCGGCATGGTGGTTCCCAGCTCCTCAGAGTTATCGGGTGCCACACTTTAGCTCTTGCACTATGGCGAACTAAATGTGTCGGCGTGTGACATCACGGTGAAATTATTTGCATCGCATATTTTACACATGTTCTATTTGACCTTGCACTTATATGTCACATGCATACTTCTTCATGTTCTGTCACGTGTGACTGTTCTCACAATATTATTGTGCAGCTGTGGGCACACAACATGTGGAAGGCTGTGTGTGCTGGCATCTGCAACGCATGTCACCTATCTCTTCCTGCGGATGGGGTCTGTCGGAGCAGTTTCAGCAGTTTGTCGGAGCAGCTTCACTAGGAGTGTTTAAGATTTGACAAGGCAACTGGGCTTGTATATTTTACCTTCAATTCACTGGATGGTTGGAGAACTTCATGTGTATATAGAAAAATACAGATTTCAATGTCTCACTTTTGTCTTTCATTGTTGCAATGACTGAGAAAGCAGTGGCACACGGATTCCAAAATAATTTTAGCGCGTTCTTTTCCGCGCCATTTCTTGCTCACTGCGCAGATAAACAGGCGAGAAAGCATTAGGCCTGGCAGAGAGTAATTGGAAATACAACATCTGAACTAGAGGTAAAAAACTCATGTGATTGAAGTATTTCAGTGGACCAACCATTCGTGCGGTGAGGTGCAACTGTGAAGAATAATGGTTTTCCGGAAAGATTTAAATGTGGGGACTAATGGTTGTCAGATAAAATTTAAGTGTGAGAAATAAGTGTTAGTCCTTTCAGGTGATTTGTGAGACAAATGGGTCACTGCTTAGGTGTATATGTGGGGTATAAATGTTAGTCTCTTCAGCTAGTCTGTGGGGAATAACTCTTAGACCCGGTGCCGTTAGTTCTTAAAAGAATTTATGGTTGTGGCAGCCCTATGGTCCTCAATAGGACTAACAACACATCCTTTTAACACCCTTTTGCCTTAGAGTGAGGAAGTGAAGTAGATTGCCGTCCTGCTAGCTTTCCTACCATGTTCGAGACTGTCGCCACTTTTGTATGTGAACTGATTCTGAATGAAAAACTCATGCCCGCTTTTCCTATTCGCTTGTCTGCTTGTTTTCTGCATTGAGATTTTCAGTTTTTATTATTGTCAAGATTCTTGGCCTTTAGTGAGTTTCATAGCAACCGCATGCTTTATTTTACTTTTTCTGCGCCTTTTCACCATCAATGTTCCACCAAGGAACGCGTCGTTTGGTGGACAGTCCGGTTTATGGGATACATCTTGTCGCAGAATCAATCAAAATTGCTGTGAAGTAGTTGGCAGCTGTATCTGAGCTCAAGACACACATGTCAGTCTTGCTTAGGAGTGCATTTTTTTAAATTGTTCCCTATCTGATTTCTCAATTTGCCACTGAGAAGCCTGTAGAGAACATGTTTTTTTCGTACCACAGAACTGTTGGAAAGTGGCCACTTCCGTAAGGATTCACAATAACCTTCCAATTAGGTCGAGAAATAAGAGTTGGAGATGCAATGCTGAGGTCTATTGCCGAGTACGTTTGGTTGGTGAAGAGGTCTTTTGCCCAGTTCGTTTGGTTTGCGAGGAAATAGTACGTTGCTTCTTTCCTATTCAAAAGACTTGCACCCACAGATAACAAGACCCGTTCGATTATGTGACCTGGCGCATCGCAGGTAGCATCACCCCATAGACTGCTATGTGCATTCAGGTCCTCAAGAATCAGGTAAACTTTAGGCAGTTCATCTATTAGGGAACTGGAATTCATGTTTTTCAAAGCGGTACTTTGGAGGTATGTAAAGATGAATATGGTGATGAGTTTATTCAAAGGAACTGTTTGAATAGCCACTGCCTCAAGTAATGTTCGTAGTTGTAGGTGTGTACATGATACGCCTTGAATGATTATATTGGCCACACCACCATATGACGCCACAGCATCGTCCCGGTCTTTTCTGAATATAACATAATTGCGTAGAAATTTAGTATTTTTGGATTTTAAGTGCGTTTCTACTACATACAGCACTGTTGGTAAATTTTAATGTAGAAGTTCTAGGACATCATCAAGGTTCTCGAAAACGTGCCTGATGTCGTATTGCATATTTTTGTTTTCATGATTAAAGTTTAGTGGTAGTGCTGTGTGGACGACGAGGCAGTGACTGTTTAGGCAGTAAGTGGGGAATTCAGGTAACAGGGTCGTCATCGGGTCCACTTATCTGCCTTCTTGGATTTTGTTGCGTGCTCCAGGGAGCCACGCTGATCTTTGGGCTACCAGGGTACCATTGCCTCGTCGCAGGCACTGGATGCCTGCACGTGTGAGCTGTTCATTCAAAATTGGGGCCTCGCCTTTTAGGGCGATGCAGCTACTGCTATCATTACAGAACCATAGACTGACCTTCACTTTACCAAGTACACTGGAGCAGTGAACGATGGATCAGTACAGGAATGATTCGACCTGTTTGAACTCAACGCTACCACTGCATCCTTGTCAGAACAGGATATGGTCACAAATTTCAACGACTACTTCATCGGTGAGACATTCAAATTTCAACTAGCCCACATATTTGAAAACAACGAATCGTGGCAAAAATAAATATCTGTAGTACATTATCTTCATCATTATTTTCTTGGCCACCACGCCGCGCCTCTCTTGCAGCTGATGCATAGCTCAAGCTACGAGAAAACAGATGGTGCTCACGCGCCTGGTGGTTTGGACGCTGCAGCTGCCACCGTGCTGCTTTGAAAATTGAATAAAGCAGCGAGTTAGTCACGACCACATTGGCCGCTGTCCCTTTTCCTCACGCTGCTACATATCACTCGTTTTGAAAAAATTGCAATCAAAACTGAACCAATCGTTCTCAGTGTTGACAGTGGTTCTTCATCTTTTTTACTTTTTCCCTTTTCTTTCTTTTTTTTCTTCTTTTTTCTTCTTGTCTTTTTTCTTCCCTTTTTTCTTTTTTTTCTTTCTTTCTTTTTTTTAGTTCTCTCTCACTTTCGCAAAAATTTTTCAAGGCGAGAGGGACGCGGCAGCAACGAAGTTTGGAAGTTCATGTCAGTGTAACTCTTCCCCTGATGAAGGGAGGACCCCTCCCGAAACTGTTGAGAAATGAATATTTTATCCTTGTTGACAACGCTCCCGTTGTGCTTTATCCCATACCTTCACGAAACTAGCTGGCCTATTGAAATATTACTCACACTGACTATAAATATATATATATATATATATATATATCTATGTATATCTATATATATATATATTATAATATATATATATATATATTGCCACAAGGCAGTAGTGGGACCGGGGCATAAAGCGGTAGAGGGTCTCTGACTGAAAGAAAAGGCTACGAAGTAGATAGAGACTTGTCCCAGCCCCGCCAGTGTGCCAGGCATTGTCGTCGTGTGTAATCGTCGTAAATACCTGCAAATATACGTTTCCTTGTAAGATGATTGGTGGAGGTGCGGGGTACGCCTACCTGGCTTTCCCGGCAAACCAACACGGAACTTCGGAGTGGTCGCCACCTTCATCTTTCTGCAATGGCTCAACAGGCCCACCTACAAGAGCAACAGCAGCCGCAGCAGCAGCAGCAGCAGCTGCTTCCTCTGATTCTCCTGCCTCCACGAGACACCAGAACCTTCTCGGGCACAGGCAAGGACAAGGTTACTGTTGAAGATTGGGTCGCATTTTACGAGCGCGTGAGCGAAAACTAAAGGTGGGACCCTATGTTGGTGCTGGCCAACGTTGTATTTTACTTGCGGGATACGGCGCTCACCTGGTATGAGACGTATGAGTCGGAGTTGACCAGCTGGGACGTTTGCAAACTGAAGCTTGTCGAGTTATTCAGCAGGCCATTTGGGCGACTGCAGGGCGCGATTCGGCATCGCACCTGTTTGTGCTGTCCGCACTACCGAGAGCTCGGCTTCTGTTAACCAGATTCCGGTGTACCCTTCACGCTACCCTTCCCGCTACCGGAAACCCTGCTGAATGGAGAACGTCGGATGATAGACCGATCTGCTTTCACTGATCTCGCGCCGGCCACTATGCACGCTACTGTCGCAATCGTTGGACATCCAATTCATCTTGGAACACTGAGACATGGCGTCGCTTTGAAGGCAATTCTCGCCGCTTTTCTACTCCGTACGATCCACATCCTGCTCCTACTAACGTTTAGGGCCGAAGGTTCAGCCGGTCACCATCGCCCCAAGGCCGCCAATCTCTCTCGCCGAATATTTCTCGATCCAGGTCCCCTGCACGACCTGGGCCCTCAACCTCGAAAAACTAGACCATGCAGCTCCCGGAGGTGACGTTGCATTAAGGACCCGTTCTGCAAATCCTCTGTTGACGATTCTTACACGCCGCAATATTTTGTACTTTTTGGTGAATGACGTTATCGTTACAGCCCTCATAGACACTGGCGCACAAATTTCAGTCATGAGCGCTGCTCTCTGTATTGAACTGCGAAAATTGATCACGCCTGCTATTAGGTGTGCAGTAATGCTTGCCGATGGGAGCACATCTACCGTTCTCGGCGTGAGCACCTCTCGCGTGTGTTTTGCTGGGCGCCAGACCGTCGTATTGTTCCTCATGCTTGAGCAGTGCCCACATGACGTGATTCTTGGTCACGACTTTCTCTCTGCGCCCTCCGCCCTTATCGACTGCTCGGCGGGTCTTCTTTAGTTGGTACTGCCTTTTGACGCCGCTGTGGCCCGTGATGCTCAAAGTCGCCTTTGTGCTACCGAGTTCCTGCATCTTCCGCCGCACGCCGTGACTTACGTGCAGCTCGTATGTGATCCGCCTGTGCGCGATGGTGAATATGTCGTTTCGCCTATTACCGACGTTGTGCTCAAGCACTCCATTGCTGTCCCGCACGCCGTGGTGAGAGTACGCCACAACCAGACTCATCTGTTTCTTTTGAACTTTGGTTTTTCCGCGCACGTGCTGCCTGCTGGTATTAAAGTAGGCGTCATGTCGTCGTTGCAAGAGTGTGATATTTCTGAAATGTCGTCTCAGCAACATACTCCGCACGTCAACTTGCTCACTGCGCCCAACCTGTCAAGCATTGACATTGCCAAAATGATAGAGCCAGATCTTTCACCCTCCGAAGCACAAGACCTCCACCGTCTGTTGACATCCTATGCGGACATATTTGATCTTCAGAACCACCCTTTAGGCCAGACCTCAGTTGTGATCCATCACATCAACACCGGCGATGCCTACCCGATTCATCGCGGCCCTTACCGTGTCTCCGCTGCGAAACACTCTGTCATCCAGAAAGAGGTCGAAAAAATGCTCGCCAAAGGCGTCGTCGAACACTCATCTTGTCCGTGGGCATCCCCGGTCGTGCTTGTCAAGAAGAAGGACAACACATGGCGGTTTTGCGTCGACTATAGACATCTCAAAGAGGTCACTAAGAAGGACGTTTACCCCTTACCAAGAATAGATGACGCTCTTGACTGCTTTCATGGCGCAAAGTTTTTCTCGTCCATTGACCTTCGATCTGGTTATTGGCAGATCGCTGTTGACCCATGGGACCGAGAAAAAACAGCATTGTAACCCCCGATGGGTTATACTAATTTAAAGTAATGCCGTTTGCGCTTTGTAATGCGCCGGCCCACCTTTGAGCGCAAGGTGGGTTCTCTTCTGCGCGGCTTCAAATGGTCCACTTGCTTATGCTACTTAGATGATATATTGTTTTTCCACCGACGTTCGCAAGCCATCTTGAGTGACTGTTCAGTACCCTCCAAGTATTCCGCAATGCTGGTCTCCAGCTGCACTCCTCCAAATGCCGTTTCGGCCAGCGCGAAAGACCTGTACTTGGTCACCTCGTTAACGCATCTGGGGTACAGCCTGATCCGGACAAAATTCGCGCTGTGGCTCCATTTCCCGTGCCTTCTTCTCCTAAGGATGTCCGGAGATTCCTTGGCTTGTGCTCCTATTTTCAACCGCTTCATCCGGAATTTCGCCGATATTGCGCGGCCTCTCATCGAGCTTCTTAAAAAAGACGTCCCATTTACTTGGAATTCACCTTAAAGTGCTGCGTTTTCGGCGCTCATTGCAGCCCTCATGACTACGCGATTATTAGCTCACTTTGATCAGACTGCCCCGACAGAAGTTCATACGGACGCGAGTGGCCACGGAATTGGTGCTGTTTTAGCTCAGCGTCAGCATGGACGTGACTGTGTCATCGCCTACGCCAGCCGCCTTTTATCCCCTGCCGAGAGGAACTATTCCATCACCGAAAGAGAGTGTCTTGCTCTTAATTGCGCTTTCGCTCAATTTCGCCCGTACCTCTTCCGCCGCAGTTTAACTGTTGTAACTGACCATTATGCACTCTGCTGGCTTTCCTCGCTCAAGGATCCCACGGGACGTCTCGGTCGTTGGTCTCTCCACCTCCAAGAATTCACCATCTCGGTCCTGTATAAATATGGTCACCTCCATCAAGACGCCGACTGCCTGTCACGGTATCCAGTGGATCCACCAGACGCCACAGAGAGCTACGGAGGCTTGCGTCTTATCAATATCAGACTTTAATGATATCGCTTCGGAGCAACGCCGCGACCAGGATTTACTTCCATTCACAGAAATCCTGAGTTCCGCTACTCCACCCACTTCTCTGAACTTGTATTTCCTTCATGAAGGTGTTTTTTACTGCCACAACATGCGCCCTAATGGTCCTGGGCGCCTTCTCGTCGTGCCTTCCCCTTTGCGTGTAGATGATCTCCGACATCTTCCCGATGAACCTGCCGCTGGTCACCTGGGAGTAACCCGCACTTATGATCGCGTCCGGTGCCGTTTTTTCTGGCCACGCCTATATCACTCTGTGCAAAAGTATGTCGCCAGCTGCGACCTTTGTCAACGTCAAAAACGACCAACATCGCTTCCAGCTGGCCTTCTTAACACTAGTGAGATCCCTTCTGAACCATTCTACCGCGTAGGGCTCGACCTTCTCGGGCCATTTCCCACTTCTGCATCCGGGAACAAGTGGGTTGCCGTGGCAACCAACTACGCGACACGTTACGCGATCACCCGCACTCTTCCAACCAGCTGCGCTACCAATGTCGCCGACTTTCTGCTGCATGACATTATATTGAATCACGGCGCTCCTTGACAGCTCGTTACTGACCAAGGCTGATACATTTATCTCGCGTCGTCCAGGATATAGTACGTTCCTGTTCCACGAACCACAAGTTCACAATGGCATACCATCCACAACTAATGAACTTACAGAGCACCTGAATCGCACTATCACGGACATGTTGTCGATGTATGTTTCTCCAGACCACCGTGACTGGGACGCAACGTTACCCTGCGTCACCTTCACTTACAACTCCTCCATACATGACACCGCAGGCTATTCCCCGTTATACCTTCTTTATGGACGGGAACCCTCTCTGCCTCTTGATACACTCCTTCCCGCTGGTTCAAGCTCCCCTGTCAACATACGTCCGCGATGCCATAGAGCGAGCCGACGCAGCGCACGACAGATTGCCCGAGAACGACTCATGCTTTCTCAAGCCTCTCAGAAAGAACAATACGATCGTCACCATCGCGAAGTAGTGCCACAAGGCAGTAGTGGGATTGAGGCATAAAGCGGTAGAAGGTCCCTGCCAGAAAGAAAAGACTACGAAGTAGATAGAGACTGGTCCCAGCCCACCAGTGTGCCAGGCATTGTCGTCGCGTATAATCGTCGTAAATACCTGCAAATATACGTTTCCTTGCAAGGATTCTGTATATATATATATATATATATATATATATATATATACATATATATATATATATATATTTCTGAGTGTTTGTGTGTGTGTGTATGTGTGTAATGGCCCAATTTTTGCCCAAACAAACAAATATCAGAACTCACCCCTTGTTCCGGCAATCAATGAATGGAATTCATTACCTAGTAGCCTAGTGGACCAAACAGACACCTCTTCTTTTCAAACCGCACTGCTCGCTTATCTAGCTATTTAAAATACACTGTAACTTGTCTTCATCATGCTCATCTTTTTAGGCTGTAAATTTGTGTTCCTGCCTTACAAATACCAGATTTTCTGTCACTTTTACACTTTTTATATGTTCACGCTGTACTTTGCAATTGTGTACTTTTTGCTGACTTTATGATATTGTAATGCCACTTTTGTTGTGTTGATTCTTTCGTTTTACAATATTGTACGTTGTGTCGGCTTTCAACCCATTCCCCCCCCCCTATGTGATGCCCATTTGGGCCCTTAGGGTACCTAATAAATAAATAAATAAATAAATAAATACGTCAAGTCGTCTCCAGCCGTGCTCCACACTTACCAATTTTCACGATTGCTTTCTTGCCCCTCACTAGCCGTTTGCTTAGAGTGAGCCAGGCCCACAACTACATGGCGCTTTGAAACGCCGTTGCTGCCTTGAAGCAACCACTTGTCATAGCATTCACTTCAGTGGAACTCTGTACGAAATGGTGGTCCATCTCTAATATCCTGCATCTTTTCATTAATAATATGGCTTTTTTGATAAAGTGTATATTACAACAGAACTATTCCACTTAGAAACATTGCAAACTAATATCATAATAGAAGACCCATTTACTTATCGCTTTACCTTAACCATTCGATCGTGTCTTCCGTCATTAAAAAGTACTCTTGGAATCAACACAAGCCAACATGAAGTCGTATTGGGCATCTCGCACAGTAGAAAAATGCACTGCGATAAGACTATGAAGCCATGTTACACAGGTACTCTGTGTTGATGCAGACATGCTCGTATTTTCAGGCTCTGAAGTGTGCACGATCGCAATGTTAGTTCATATACTTTTCTTGAACATTTCTAAAGAAGCTTAAACAAAATAAGGCATTCCCTACCTGCTTGCTGCGGCAATCATTCTCCCCAGAACTATACAGCAGCGGACACATCGCGAGAG
>WOVY01008665.1:0-15488 GCA_013436015.1 Rhipicephalus annulatus | reverse complement strand
CATCGGTCGCACCAGTTAGTTTCCCAGCTGACGCGGGGAAGGTGACCCACGACGTG
Source organism: Rhipicephalus annulatus (assembly GCA_013436015.1). Lineage (NCBI taxonomy): Eukaryota > Metazoa > Arthropoda > Arachnida > Ixodida > Ixodidae > Rhipicephalus > Rhipicephalus annulatus. Next base: position 15,432 of record WOVY01008665.1, on the reverse strand, counting down.
GAGACGGCAACCGGCGGCACCGTGTCGGAGGCGGCGTCAGGCTTCGCTCAGAGGCGGGGGACTCGCTGCGAAATTCGTTAGGCCTTGCTGTCGTGGACGGTGGTCGGCAGGGTGAGAGGTCCAGGTTTCGTGCATACGAGGCGGGTGCGTCGAAAAACGTGGCCGCACAGGCGTTTCCTACATACGAGCCAGATACGTCGAAAAACGTGGCGGTGCAGGCAGCCGTCTGGGACAGAAGCGCGAAATATGCCCTCGGAGACCACATGTGTAGCAAACGGGGACTTGACGGCTTACATTAGCAGGAGCATAGGTGGCAGAAGTACGCGGAGACGGGTCGTGCTCCGCAGGAACATTTTGTGATGACGCATAGTAATCTTCTGGTAGAGGCCTGGCTGACGTCGGTCGGAGGTCCGCAGCGGCACGTCGAGATGATGACATCCGGTGGTGGCCGTGACGCGTCGGGGAAAACGGAAGCCGCGGGGTAAAATCTGCAGTTTCTGTGCGTGGTCGGTTTTCGACGTGGCGCTGTCGCATCCAGTAGGGAGGTGGTTCGGAGCACGCGGTGAACGAGCATTGGTGATGAACGTCACCTGCTTGAAGTCGTACGAGCTCTTCTCGAACTACCCGACGTACGAGGAAGGGAAGGTCTTCGCAGGTGGCGACGTCCATACTTGCGCCAGTGGGAACATTGTCAAACCACCCGAACTTGAGTAGAATTTTCCGGGTCTTCAACGCCTCGAATGCGCGACACTGCTGCTTGAAATCGAAAGAGTGTTCAAGTTTTCTTTTGTTATCAAAAAATTGTACACGTCCTCGGCGATGCCTTTTAACAAATGGCCGACTTTTTCTTCGTCAGACATATTTGCGTTGATAATCTCGCAAAGCTTCAATATTTCTTCAATGTAGCTTGTGCACGTCTCGCCGGGCAACTGAGCCTTACGTGACAGAGTTTGCTCAGCTTTCTTTTTCATGGAACTCGTGTCCCCAAAGCAGGCCTTCAGTTTCTCAACCAATATATCCCAAGTGGGGAGGACATGTTCATGGTTCTCAAACCAAAGCAAGGCTGTTCCGGCAAGGAAGAGTACTACGTTCGCGAGCTTTGCTGGTGCGCCCCATTCGTGGTAGCGCCTCACTCTGTCGAAGTGTTTTAGCCAAGCGTCCACGTCTTCGTCAGTTTTACCTGATAAAATTCGTGGCTCAGGTGCCTAGTAGTCTGGTTGTCGAGATCGACGGCCACCTTGTGCCGTGTTGGTGGCAGTGGTGAATGCAGCAGCGTAGTACGTCAATGGGATTGCTGTGTCGTCGTTCATGCTGATGTTGTCCGGGGGTGGGCCAGCTAAGCGTCTGCTTCTTCGAAGAACTTCTGCTGCGGGGTCCAGGATGGCAAGTTACCCAGCACCTCCTCCAAAGCTGTTACGGATGTGACGGGTTTATTTACACTGAAAAATGACAGCGCTCTACCATCACTGCCGAATCACCATCGCACGAGAGTGTCCGATCTTTTCTTCTTCCTTGCTCTTTCAGTCCACGTTACAATATATACAGCAGTCCAAAGGAACAAAAGCAAAGGTTCAAGACGGTTCTAAAGAAAGCTTGTAATATCACCGGGGAATGTCCACTCGTCATAGCAGGTGATTTCAACGCCCCTCATAATTACATGAGGTTACAAGTACAACACTGGGAAAGGAAATCGACTTTGGCAAAGTGCCAGTGAGCTTGATCTCACCCTAATCACAGACCTCAGCCTACCAACAAGGCTTGGTAGATCTTGCTGCAGGGATTCCACCCCGGACCTTACATTTGTATGGAACATCAAGAAGGCCCAGTGGATGAACCTTGCTGTAGGCCTAGGGAGTGACCACTGCATTCTTGCCACTTCCTTTTATATGGAGTGTAAAAAGCAGAGAGAATTTCACTTCACAGACTGGGATAAGTTCAGGAAGATAAGGATGGAAAGGGAACAAGATGGCCACAGACAAGGCTTGTAGCAGTGGGGTCAAACAGATTGAAGAGGTATGAAATCCGTCTCCTCCACCATTACCACAGATTTTCCGGTTAAAAGAATGAATAGCCGGCTCCGCTCATCTTCTCGAGGCAAAGTAAGCACTACTGAACCGTCGGAATCGTCAGCGCCTGAACCGAAGACTGAGGAAGAAGATAGCTGAGGTAAACAGATCAGTCGAGCAACATTGTCGCGCACTAACCAGGCAGCAATAGGACGAAATCTGCAACTCGTCTCTGGTCAGATGCGCAATAGCAAGGCATGAAATATGTTTAAAACATCTCCTGAACGAAAACACCACCAAAACAAATAAAGCATGTTATCGCTCGAATTTTGCATAAACAGATAAAGCGCACTACAGAACAGCAAGTTGTGAAGCGGCTCGTGCATGAGTAACCTCCCAATCAAAAGAGGATTGGCACCACCAAGTAGACAGTACTAGGGCACGCCCAATCCAGGTCTTGAGGGTGACTTTAACATCGAGGAGATTCAGAAGAGCCTTGCATGATCTCAACGGAAGGTCGGCCCCTGGCCCGGACGGTATATCAAACAAGGCCCTTCGTAACCTTGATGACGATTCAATTGAAGCCCTGAAGGTTATCATCAATGCAGTATGAAAAGAAGGCAGGGTGTCCAAAGCAGTGGAAGCTGGCCAGCACGATCCTCATTCCTAAGCCAGGAAAGCCCCCTAATTTGGACAACATGAGGCCAATATCCTTGACATCATGTATCGGCATGGTTGCATAACATGCAATACTGCACAGGATAAACATGTACTTAGCAGATAACGACATATATACACATAATATGGTTGGATTCAGGGCTGGGCTATCCACACAAGATGTATTGAAGCTTGTCAAACACCCGGACATCGACAATGAAACCAGAGACGTGAGAGCCATTCTGTGTCTAGATCGAGAAAAAGCGTTTGACAACATCCACCACTCATTCACACTCGAAGCAATTTCCAAGTTTGGTCTGAGGAAAGCCTTCTATGACTACGTATGGTCCTTCCTCGCAGATCGGAAAGCCGTGATGAAGATTGCAGATATCGAGACCGCAGCAATCGAACTAGAAGCAAGGGCACGCTGCAAGGGGCAGGACTTCACCAATGCTGTTCAACATTGCCATCATTAGACTGTCGAAGAAATTATCGAACATTGAAGGATTGAAGCACATCATCTACGCAGATGGCATTACCATCTAGTGCACAGGCGGAAGCGAGGGGCAGATTGAGAGCGCTCTGCCAGAGACGATTGACACCGAAGAAGAGTACCTTCGTCCTTCCGGGCTCAAGTGTTCCTCGATTAAGTCAGAACTTTTACTGTATCGAACTGCACTCCGGGGGACCCGAAGCCCAGGAGATGGAAGCCGTTAAACCTGATAGACATCCACCTCCGTACAAATCAAGGAGATGCCAACCAGAGGGTCGACTTTATCAAAGTCCTGGGCTGACTGATAGAGTCTACCGGCGCTAACAGCCAAATCTATAGCCAAGTTAACTTGGAAAACAGACAGTGCGGTGCACATCATACGCAGAGTGGCCAACAAAAAAATGGGATCAAGGAAGACAACCTCATCAGGTTGATGCATGCGTTTGTTCTAAGCCACTTCACGTACGAGGCAGCAATGCACAACTGGTCAAGAGCAGAGTCCGAGACACTGAATGTGCTCCTCAGGAAAGTTATCAAGAAGGTCCTGGGGCCTAGCCATACATACCAGCACCGAGCGTCTGCTTGAGCTTGGCATTCACAACACGCTCGAAGAAGTAGCAGAAGCCCAAGAGAGAGCACAGTTTGCAAGTTTATCTACAACAAGGTCGGGGAGAATAATCCTGCAGGAGCTGGGCCAACACCCAATGGCAATCAGACGCAATTACAATGATATCTCCGACAAAATCAGGGAGAATATCACGGTATCTTCTATACCAAGAAACATGCATTCAGAACACAACGTCGGAAAAAGAGTAGCGAGGGCCAGGACTATACTTCGCCAAGTCTCAAACGAGGAACGAGGGGTCGTATTTGTTGACGCGGCTTCCTACGCCAATCGGAAAGCGTTTGTGGCAGTGGTGGTGGATGGTGCTGGCCATGTCGTCAACTCAGCAACGGTCAGGACGAAAGACCCAATCATTGCGGAACAGGCGGCCATCGCCTTAGCATTCAAGATGAATAACATTGAAGTCGTCTACAGTGATTCCAAGGCAGCACTACGGGCGTTCGCCAAGGGGACGGTCTCTCAACAAACGCTGAGAATACTGCAAGGCAAGAACATAACACATCATCTTTTGAGTTGATTCCCAGCTCACCTTGGACAAATCAACAATTCCCCCTCCCATTCTCAATGAAGCAGCACACGAGGCGGCGCGAGACCTCTCAAGCCGCGCCTCCTCGGGGATGCGTTCTACCGGTGTAGGGGATAACCGGGAAATTCTTATAACATATAACGAGCTCACTAAACATTTCTACCTGTCTAGAAGGATTTTCCGTTCACCTCATAAAAATCTAACTCCGCCCCAAGCACATACTATAGGGTTTTGCAAACGCGATGTACCCTACATTGAAAATGTTACACATCATGTACCCTTACCTATACCCAAGTAATCTTTGTCCACATTGTGGGGAAATAGCTTCATTAGAACACTTGCTCTGGCAGTGCACCGAATTCGCTCATTTATCAAACTTCAGCTCTGCCAGATGGGAGGCGGCAATCCGCAGCTCGTCCTTGGCAGATCAGCTCTGGGCTTTCCACCAAGCCCGCGAGGCGGCTGAGGAGCTTGGCATCTCAGTCCCCACGTGGGAGCTGCCCGCAACACAGTGATGTGTCTTTTGGAGGACCAAATAAAAGTTTATCCAATCCAATCTGTTGACTGGCCCACGGGACGGCTTCAATCTTTCCCATAGTAGAATACTTAGTACTCTGAATCGTTACTCACTTTTTCTAAACACACACAGTAACGTTGTGATGTATTTTAGAGCATTGATGAGCAATGATGAGCAACGTAGAGATGTTGGTCGTGATACATCGATGCGCCGAAGTGTATGTGCCCGAATACTGGAACGTTGTGAAAGCTTTGTGCTCTGTACATACTGAACATGAATACTTTACTAAACACTCATTAAGCACTTTCTTTCAGTAATACGCACACGCTTTCAGTAATAGTGTTTCAAGTGCAGTTGCAAGTGACCACAAGGCCTACGCGTCGTTTGCAAGCTTTTCTACCGTTTTAAGTACGAAGCATTTCTTAGCAAACTTCGGTGACTTTGGGCATATCTATCTATCTATCTATCTATCTATCTATCTATTTATACATAGATAAATCGATAGATAGATCTATCTATCTATCTATCTATACATAGATAAATAGATAGATAGATTTATCTATTTATCTATCTAATTTAGCCGCTACGCCTATTATCTCTCCTGGTCGTTTTGAGAATGGTATCAATACCGAACTTGGTATCGCATAACATGACTATATGATGAGCATACTTGACTAGTCATAGCATGAAAATCATGACATGTATGTCATGAATGTTGGGATTTACAATTCACAGTCTCGCTGCTCTTGCGGTGGTTTGGTTGCCATGACATGTTGCAAAACTGGTGTGGCTTGGCATGATTGCATGGCGAACACAAGTGACAGACCCTTACATGAAAATCATTACATGCGTGTCATGTAACAACATGACTGCATGCCACTCTTAGTATGCGCTCTCAGCCATTTCGCTAGCGTCACATTTTCATATTACGGTACTGAGATGGATTAAGAAGGTATCTTACTGTTGCAAACATGATAATCTTTATATGCGTGTCATGTAACATGACTAGATGTCATGCTCACGATGCGCTGGTGGCTGTGTCGCTAGCTTCACTTATACGAAATTTGGTATTACAGAACATGAATGAATGGTGGAAGTATAAGACTGGTGCAAACATGGTAAATAGGAAGTGCGTGTCATGTACCAAGTTTACTATATGCTATGCTTATGACGCGCTCGCGGCCGTCTCGCTAGCTTCACATGTACCAAATTCAGTATTACTTGACGCGAACGAAGGACATATGTAAATGACAAATCCAAACATGATAATCGCGAAATACGTGTCATGTACCAACATAACTGCATGCCACACTGATGATACCCTCGCGGCCGCTTCGCTAGCTTCACATGTGCCAATTTTGGTATTACGTGACGTCAATGGAGGATGAAGTTATGGGACTGGTGCAAACTTGATACTGAGATGCGTGTCACGTGAGAACATGACGACATGCCACAGGAAAGTCGCCAATACACTTCCACGTGACGCAGTGCTCGTGCTCGTCGGCGTTCATTTCATCGCGTCACGCCGGCATTTGCACGCCAGGCGCTGGTCCTGTCATTTACTCGCAGGCTCGCGCTGCGTTGCTTTGACGCATGCGCGTTTCAGCGCGTCCAGCCTCCCTCCGTCTAAAAAAGAGCCAGACGCAGTGCTGTCTTAGTAACGCATTGGCGTCAAATGAAGCATGCCGTATTTTGCGCCGGTTGCCGTCAGACCGCGACGACGGACGCTGGTCGCGCCGGGCCCGTTGGGCGTCAGACCATACAGTGCTCGTGTTTTACTAACGTAGCGTCACTGTTGCCAGCGTGCGTGCGCGTCACCTTTACATAGGAGTATATTAAGCCGTTAATAAGGCACTCTAGGCCGTTTCGCTAGCTCCACATATACCAAATTTAGTGTTACGTGACGTTAATGTATGACGAAGGTATATCAATGGTGCAAACATGATAATCATGAGACGCGTGTCATGCAAGAACATGGCAACATACCACGCTCATAGCGTGCTCGCGACCAATCCGCTAGGTCCACATATACTAAATTTGGCATGACGTGACATGAATAGATGACGAAGGTAAATGACACATATACACATGATAATCATGACACGGAAGTCGTGTACGGCATAATTTACCTCCACCTCTTAACGTTGTGGCGATTTGAAAGGGGCATATGAACTTTCCTCATTCGTGCTTCACATAACATCAATTTCCACAGAAGAGGGCCCTGAAAGCGCTACTGCACTTTTTGCGATTGACCGGCCTTGCTGAACGGTTGTAGCTGGGATGCCCTTCCAGTGTGTGTTTTCGTTTTTTTTATGAGTGCGCGTGCGTTTTTTTCCCTCTCTCTAACCCCTCTTTCTTGCCCCTACTTCCCACCCCCAGCGCTGGGTAGCAAACCAGATGCCAATATCTGGTTAACCTCCCGGCCTTTCCTTTCTCACTCACTCACTCACTCACTCCACTGTACTTGGGATCTGCCAATTTTTCCGATGTACGCCTCCTGCTATCCACGCCAATAACGTGGTGTGCATCAGGCCAACTCTTTGGGTGGTGTGGCCATGGAAAGATTGAAGTTGCTCAAATGTAGGCAAACGCCTGGCTAGTACGCACGCTACTGCCGCTATTCCGTATCTATTATGCCACTGTACACAGATTTCTGTTTCCTATGCAAAGCGCGTTTTCTAGTCCGAATTTTACATAAAGAAAGACTCGCAACCACACGAATATTAACTCTTCTTTTTTGCAACCCTATTTCGGTACTTGAGGCAGCAGTTGTAAAACGGTAACAAGTCATCAAAACTTGGTCAATGACTTCAAGGAAGAAACTGCTTCATTATTTATGGTTCACGCAGATTATTCTAGAATGTTTTCAAGACAAAATCTTTTTCCGGACATGCAAATTTCCGCGTAGGTGCCTTGTTCGAAATTTCTTATGCATTTCAAGGTTATTTTATGTTTCATTCCAGTAGACAAGATTTCGTCAGCACCCTCACTGTCAAAGAGCTTTATCTAGTGTAAGACGCTATGTGAAAGTGCACTGACCATAAAGCTCGTTTAATATTGCAGGCACTGTAGATTCACTTTTCTGGCACGACCATGTTCCTTGTGAAAAGTATGTTAAAAAGCCTCAGCATATCCACGGAGTGAATGAAGATGAGTGGAGGGAAGTGATATGATTGAATACTTTAATATGAAATTCAGGGGTTTACTATCTCAAACCGCCGTATAAATATGACAGACGCTGATCTTTATGCTTATTAAGCGTATTAAACACACATTTTGCATTTTCCGAGCTTTCCTGCAAAGTAGCATTCGTGCCTATAAAATCTAATGTCGGATGACTCATCTGGAAAGCCCCAATCTCTAGAGACATTCCTTGTAGCGCACCTCTGTTGGCAATGGAAACGCTGATGATAACCTCATTCCCGTTCGAAGGCTCTGTAGAAACCACCAAGTTTACCGTCTGCATCCCAGGTTAGTGGGCTTGGGCTGAAGATTGCTCTTGCCGGTGCTCACGCCTGATAATTTACGTAGGCAAAATCCTGGAGAATTACATAATTTAAAAAGTGATTCTCAACTTTAAAACATAGTATATCTAGTAACTACGCCTATGTTTAGCTAATGCATGGAGCTTTTGATTGAGATATCGTGCGCATTTTTAATCAGAAGACCAAGGCAAGTTTTCTTTTTGACGCTGAACAAAGACATGCCCTCCCCTCTCCAAAAAAAGAGAATTCTGATTTTTGTTGGTTGGTATATTATACCTTCAGTGCCTGTATTATTTTTATTTTGTAGAATGTTAAAACAGACCACCAGCACATATTTTATTTGAGCTCTTTGTGCTTGCACTGTCAACAAAAAATATAAAATTTGGCAAAGTTTATTCCCTTTTGCTCGTACTAAAAGTTCTCAAAGATTTATTATAAGTACTTGTGTATTTATTTTTACAGTAGTTTTCTTCGTTAACTTGCAGCAAATACCATTTCATCTAATGCATTTCACTACCCTAAATTGAAAAGAACTGTTGTTACACGCCTTATAGCTCAGTCAGCACAAAATACAGGCTCTCGTAAATAAGCAAGAAAGATTTTGGGAACGGAAAGGAGCAGAATGAGCTTTAAACTTCGAGAAACTTGCAAAAATTTTTTCAGCCATATTAGTGATGGTTGGAAAAACGCTGGTTGCTTTGACATGGAATGACCCAGCTACAACTGCCACACAACACATAATATTAACATTGCAGTTTCGGTACAATAACATTAATGTTGTTAACCAGCAATGTCTTCATACCACATGGAAGTCTTCAAGTGTGTAACATAAATTACAATAAATTCACCGGCCACTCAGTCATGCTGTGAATTGCGTCAAACAACTACGCTACGCAGTCTTATAAGTAAGCCTGTTTTGATCAGCACAATGACATGCCAGGACGGACACTTCTCGTTATGCGGCTGTGGCGGTAGGACACCATTGCATCACAAACGTAGACTCGGTGGTGCCTCAAAAGAGGACTTCAAACACACTGGACTGAGCCACAAACATGTGACAAAACGCGGCGAGGGCTACCCATCGGTCTTCGTTTACATCCTCCTATGCTACAGCTTTGCGTCTTCTGTACCCGCTCGATTGTCAAGCACATTGGCAGTCATTAACTGGCAATGCGTCGAATGTCTTCAAACATGCCTGTATGAGGAGTGGAGTCTTCGAAATTTACAAGCATCGTCAAGTCATTTATGCGGTTTACACTAATTCTTACACTGCCTCACTATATCACGCGAAGAAGATAATACCCTCTCATTAAAAAAAGAAACAGCGACATGAATTTTCTTCTACATAGTTTTTGTTCACGAGTCTATTTCCAAGTGACTATCGGCACTTTGAATTGAAATTTCACACAAGATGTACATCCGCAAAGTAGCGACGACATCGTCTTGCCTCTGACATGAATTTTGGACCGACATGTATGGCTGGTCGAAACATTCGTAGAATAAGTATATTTAAGCATTGACCGTATTCTGCACACCGACGAATGGAAATATCGGCGGAGCCACTAGCCTGCCTTACACGTAAAGCGTAGAGTGAAACTTGTCGCTGTCAAGGACATCATCAGGTGGATGACGTGAACGCTGTGCCGTAGTCTTTTTTGTGTGTCTCGATTCGAAAGCTGCCATGACCGCAAGGAGTGAAATGGGACGTCAAAATCTCCTCGTAGACGACGTTGATATCTGGTACGCTGTCGGTCTATAGCTTTCTGACAACGCGTTCCGTCTGATTTGACGCTGAAAAAACGCGTTTTCACACGTCGAAAGCAACTGTTGTCCCTCGGAGATGCGTTCAACATATAAAGAAATATGGGAAGAAGGTGGGAGGAGTGAGTTGGATGGGTATTAGTTTTTTTATACCACCTGTATTGTTTCAACATCAAGCCAAATTAAATTCTTTGGATGGGTGTTAGTTTTTTATACCACCTCTATTGTTTTAACATCAAGCCAAAATAAATTGAGCAATATATCACGACGTGACAGTGTGAAATGGTAACGCGGTGCGCCGAAGAAAAACATCGAATGCCCCGTAAGCAATTTTCGCAGAATGGAATTTTCGCTGAAGGCCTGACACTCTAAGGATGACGGCCAGCTTAACCTCTCTGCTAAGATCACGTGTCTCGGCGTCACAGGATGGCGGCGGAAATTTTATGTGTGGCACTTTTTAGTAAAAAAAAAATGGGCATCATTGCACTGACCTCAGTAATGCGACGCTAAAGATTGTGCGATGCAGATAACGTGACTGGTGGAAAAAGGAACGCAGGTGCATCAGGCCAGAAATGCACTTCACAACATTACCTTCCAACAATACGTCTATTCGGGTGTGGCTAAGGTGTACGACAGCCGGTGGATGAATATATAATGTAATGTGTTGGCGGCGTGCCGTTGAAAGGCGTACACTGAGAGTGCTTTCAAGGGACTTTACAAATGCTGACCAACAAGCTCAGTTTCTATTTCTGTCTGTTGATTTAAAAAGAATTTTTTTAGGGGCGAAGCTCCTTATAGCGGCACCCGTTCGTCCCTCGTAGTTTTTAACAAGTATAACATTTGACCTCCAAGGTGGTGCCGGTGAGAGACTTCTTCTGTGCGTTGTTGAACAATAAAAAATAGTGCTCAATGTACATGTCAATGGCTGCTAATGGGGAATGAGAGACAGGAGCATTAGGCTTTTAGTTAACGCGCAGGCTGCAATCACCATTAGCAGCCATTGGCATGTACATTGAGCACTATTTGACAAGAAAGGGTTGCTACGTTATACTCGCTGGGTGTAACCTCCTTAGCTTTAGAAAGGTTCAGCTAGCGTTGAGCCGCAGTGCCATGATTACAATAAACTTGTATATACCATGAATGAACTCGAGGTAGTTAAAAATGGGAAGTAGATACGAAGCGCAAGCCGTAAGAAAGTAAAATCTGAATTCTCCGACTTTCATTTCCCATTAGCAGCCATTGGCATGTACATTGAGCACTATCTGACTGAAAAAGTTTGCTACGTCATACTCGCTGGGCGTAACCTCCTTTGTTTTCTAAAGGTTTAGCGAGCGTTCGGCCGCAGTGCGATGAATACAGTGAACTAGTATATACCATGAACTCGAGGTGGTTAAAGGTGTGAAGTGGACCCGAAGCGCAAGCCGTAAGAACGTGTGCGTGTGCCAGCTCTCGTTTAGTCCTTGGAATGTCCGCTGGATTGCGGTGCTTCTATATGGGGAGTATATGATGAAAGATGCGAGATGGCGGTACTTGGAGTGTTGAATAGATGGATGAACGGAAACATAGACAGATGCATGGATGTACGCATGAACGGACGCAGGGGTGGCTGCATGGACGAACGCAGGGACGGACGCACGAACAGACGCACGCAGGGACGGGCTGACGGACGCTTGGACGGACGGAAGCAAGAACGTATGGACGGACGAATTCTTCGCCCCACTCTCCACCATTCACTCCGTGGATATGCTGCCATTTTTTGTATCCGACAAACCTTTAAATGGAAATAATTGCATGATTATGTAGTAAGAAGTGTTTACTTAAACAGATGCTGTAGTTATCTCTGAGTCCACTAAAGCTAGACATTAAGTTACATTTTCGTTCACCCTTTAAAGCACGGAACTCCATTTTTGGCGAGAAAAAGAACTTTTAAAAAGACGACATTTTGTTTTTTCAAAAAAATGATTTTCTCGAAACAAGCGAAGAATTGGCAGTTTTCGTTGAAAAGAAATGAGCAGATCATCTCAGGCAGCCTCAGACTAGATCTACTGGTCGCTTTCTGTGGAAGTTGAGCTGTTCATAATTTTGAGTCCTTAGCGTTAGCTTAGCATACAACTTGCCTCCTTCACTATCAATGTAATAAGAATAGTACGTATGTTTAACTAGCCCACCTAGCGGACGATGGATAGCTGAAAAATAGTAACGTGACATGACATTTTGAAGCCACAATGACGTAGCGCCATCTTTTTCAGGTTTCCAAATGCTTTAAATACGCGTCATTTAAAATCTGACATGTGGGGCTCAAGTGTTTCAAGAAGAAAATATGAAGAATAGATGGCTAGGCGTGGTGACTGTCATGCTGGGGAGAGTTAAAACTTTGCGAATTGGGTCACGCTAAGTCATATTCAGTAAATACTCCAAGTTCCATAGTAATTGTGGAATATTTATCTAGCATAATTTATTACAATAATTAGATCGTTTTGACAAGCTCAGATAGCTTGAGCAAATGCCTAATTAAAAATGGAGAATAAGCACAAAGAGCTCGAATGTCTAGAACTTGAAAAACGAGATCAGGTCGTGTCACAAAATTGGGGTATGTAAAAGAAAATAAGAACGTTGTTCTTGTCAGTTGCCTAAAAGTTTGTGTGAGTGAAAACGTATTTCACACGTGGAGACACATTTTTAGCAAGTACAGACAGACAACCAAGCCCAGTTCAGGGAACTTTACCCCTAGTAAATATGACAGAAATGTGAATAAATAAACTGAACAAAACGACAGCTTTCCGCCACCATGAGACCAAGCCTGAAATTTAAAATAACGCCTGTGATGTTCTATCAATTATTCCAGGACGCATGTCGTCCTTCCGTCCACTTTATGGGACATAATGATTTATATCTTGGGGGGCTTACATCTGAGAATTATGTAATGATGTAATTCTCAAAATATATTGGAGGAACCTAACAATAATGATGCCTGTATCTCACTTCATTTTATTGCGCTACTTTTTAGGTGCTGGCCTGCACGTCTAGCTATCTAAGTTTTATATTCATGATAATTAAGCCACTTTTACACTTAGGCCGATCAGTCTGAAATGATAATGGTCGCGATTTTGCTTCCCTTAAGAGCACGTATTCGGAAAGAATGATAAACCTAGAACAATGTCACTGAACGTGCGGCTATTTTTAAAGGGAATAGAACTATAAAAAAACGACAGTTTTTTCCGCATATAGCTGTTTTTTTCCAGCCTCGTTAATTTTTCATGTTTCCAGTATATGCAGTGCCGCCCTAGCCTCCTCCGGTGATTACGGCGCGGCAGACGAGTGAGAGTAGGCAGACAACAATGACATTACAAAAGGTTATAGATTACAGAGGGGCATATTCCCGTCCCCTTATCCAAAATTAACTAAAAGACAGTTTGTCGAATGGCGGCAGTTACAAACTAGGACGTATCCGAATTCTGCACTCTCGCAGATTATATATCCTGATATATACAAAACGAACAGGTCCAAGTGTTGCGACTCTAGAGCCACTCTGGAGCATATAATATGAGAATGTGGAGGAATTAGTGTTCATAAGGAGCACGTGGCCTCTGGTGACAGACTTCGCGCGCGCTGGGAAGCCGCAATGCTCAGCCCCGTTGTCGAACACCAAATGTGGGCCATTCAGCGGGCGGAGGAAGCCGCCAGGATCCAAGGACTCCAGGTCGTAACCTAGACGGGGCCATTCGCCCACCCCATCTACTCACCGGACTCTGAATAAGGTTTTTTCCTCCTCCTTCTCCAGTATATGCAATTTATTACTGAGAGCATCATGAAATATCCGAAATATATTGACTCACTCTTCTCTCCACTTCTTCCAAAATCGGCGCCCCCTATATCTGCTACTGACATGGGTCCTTCGCAAATGTGCTGCTTGAGCTTTATTAATAAAAATTCAGAAAACAACTGAACAAGTAAGTGGAAGGAAACTCGTAATAACTCGAAACAAATTTTCAAGTAACAATAGAATGAATTCGCCAGAAGAGCTTATTGCCTCATGAATTCAACGACGATGAAGTTTTAAGTCGAGTGCGAGTGGAGTTACAAAGGTTTGTCGCATGCTGAAATTGCATTATCTCTTCTCTCGTCCCGACGAAAGCGCCGGAAGCTAAGCAGGGAGGGTTGGCAGGGCATAGAAACTACCGTGCCTCGTGACCTTGAGCACTTTTTTGTTCGAACGCGTGGTTTTTTCAGTGTGATCGTGCGCGCACGCGTGGACAAGTAGCGGCCTCCTGCGGCTTTCTCGGTAACTTATGTTTCGGTCACAGACGCTCAGACTATTTTTCGCTCTCAACCAACGGAGCTGACGCCAGCGGTGGGTCTTCTGTGGCACTTGCTCTCTAACGCTATCGCGTTCAAACTTGCCCTTGAGGCAAGAGCTAAACGCGTAACAACCTTTCATTATAAACAAGAAGATTCACTGGGACGAAGGAAGGTTGGCAGTAATGATGGAATTCAACAGGATCGTTGTCCTAAAGAGCTTCGTATTTGCATGCCAGATCATATAACGTTTCAAAGGAAAGCAGCGTCAAATGAAATGTGAGCACTCAAAAGACTGAATTATGATGAAAGAAAGCCTGCTGTGGCTATTCTGAAGCGTGCGTGAACAGAAGTTGTTAATTCAACCTTAAAAATATGGAGGAGGGTGGCCTGTATGGAGCCAAGAACTACAGCTTCACTTCATATTCCTTCTGTTCCTCATTGCACCGTTAATGAAGCATTAGGTGTGTTGTTTTTCTCGTAGCCATTATGCATCTTATTTTGGGGTGAATTATTTTGGAAGATAAGAAGGCTTGATGAATATGTCTGAATGGTCATGAAAACAATACCGTGAAAACCTTCTCGCGTACATGGTCATACTCTTTCCTCCATACACGTGTGACACATACCCGATTGGTTATCGGTTGTGAAACCCGGGTATGCGCCAAAAGTTATCGCCAAACTCTATCTCCGACGAATGGCGCAAACATTGGTAATTAAATGCGAGAGAGTTAAAAAAAAACTGACATCGGCTGCGTTGAACCGACGAACGCAATTATTAAATATCAGATTCTCAGGCGAAATTGGAACCCAGGCATGCTGCGTGGCAATGACGTATTCTACAATTAGAGCCATGCAGCTCTTGAGAATACTCTGGAAAAATTTCATATGAAGGCATAATGTTGGTGAAACGCCTATTCTGGTGGCTGTGCTCGCTATCTTCTTTTCTAACATCACAGATATTACTCCTATTATCTGTCTTTACGAACTATAAACATATGAACAGGCGACACCTCCGACAATGATAGTCGTATATTAGGTGTCACTCTAGTTGGTCTAGGTAGTA
>WOVY01008664.1:0-15137 GCA_013436015.1 Rhipicephalus annulatus | reverse complement strand
TTTTTACGTGTTTGCAGACAGCTGAACCAATAGCCCCTCGTATACAAACCTCAACGGCAACTAAGTCTGACAGTACGAGACCCTCGTTAATGAATTAAAGAAAGAAGTGTAGAACCTTAGGGCTTGTTTTTCCGTGTTTACACAAAATACTGAGATCTAAGAGACATAATGCAAAGAAGTATAGGGGAAGATATTAGACCAAATTGTAATTTAATAAAAAAGAAAAGTGGGTGAAAAGATAACTTGCCGTGGGCAGGATCCGAACCTGCAATCTTTGAGTGACGCGTTCGATGCTCTACCACTGAGCTACCACGACAGCTATCCCCCCAGCACTTTATAGGGTTTTCATATGTGAATTAAACGTGGGAGTGGGAGTCAGCGCCACCAGTAGCCTAGTTAGCGAGTGTGGCACACTCTTTTTGAGCCTGTTTGGCGTCACGTAGCACGTGAACTTGTTACGAGTGGGCAGCTTACCAATGGTTCCTCGCATACAACCAAAGGCACTAAGTCTGAGAGTACGAGACCCTCGTTAATGAATTAAGGAAAGAAGTCTATTACCTTAGGACCTGTTTTTTCGTGTTTTACACAATAATAATGAGATCTTACAGACAATAATGCCAAGGAAAGTGTAGGGGAAGATATTGGACCAAATTGCATGTGTATATAAAGAAATGTGGGTGAAAAGATTACTTGCCATGGGCAGAATTGAACCTGCGACCTTCCAATGATGCTTTCGACGCTCTACCACTGTGCTACAACGACATCTATCCTCCAGCCACTTTATAGGGTTTTCATATGTAAATTAAACGTGGGAGTGGGAGTCAGCGCCACCAGTAGCCATGGTGGCGAGTGTGGCACACTCTTTTTGAGCCTGTTTGGCGTCACGTAGCACGTGAACAGTTTACGAGTTTGTAGCTGACCAATAGCCCCTCGTATACAACCTAAAGGCACTAAGTCTGAGAGTACGAGACCCTCGTTAATGAATTAAAGAAAGAAGTGTATAACCTTAGGGCTTGTTTTTCCTTTTTTTACACAATAAATTGCCAAGGAAAGTATAGGGGAAGATATTAGACCAAATTGTATTTTAAATATCAAGAAAAGTTGGCGAAGTGATAACTTGCCTTTGTTAGGATCCGAACCTGCCACCTTCCAATGACGCGTTCGATGTTTTACCACTGAGCTACCACGACAGCTATCCCCACAGCCACATTATAGGGTTTTCATATGTGAATTAAACGTGAGAGTGTGAATCAGCGCCACCAGGAGCCACGGTGGCGAGTGTGGCACAATCTGTTTGAGCGTGTTTGGCGTCACGTAGCACGTGAACTTGTTACTAGTCGGCAGCTGACCAATGGTTCTTCCTATACAACCTAAAGGCACTACGTCTGACAGTACGAGACCCTCGTTAATGAAAAAAGAAAAGAAGTGTATAACCTTAGGGCCTGTTTTTTCCGTGTTTTACACAATAATAATGAGATCTTACAGACAATATTGCCAAGGAAAGTATAGGGGAAGATATTAGACCAACTTTTCATGTATATATAAAGAAATGTGGGTGAAAAGATTACTTGTCACGGGCAGAATCGAACCTGCGACCTTCGATTGACGCTTTCAACGCTCTACCACTGTGCTACCACGACAGCTATCCCCACAGCCACATTATAGGGTTTTCATATGTGAATTAAACGTGGGAGTGGGAGTCAGCGCCACCAGGAGCCACGGTGGCGAGTGTGGCACAATCTGTTTGAGCGTGTTTGGCGTCACGTAGCACGTGAACTTGTTACTAGTCGGGAGCTGACCAATGGTTCTTCCTATACAACCTAAAGGCACTACGTCTGACAGTACGAGACCCTCGTTAATGAAAAAAGAAAAGAAGTGTATAACCTTAGGGCCTGTTTTTCCGTGTTTTACACAATAATAATGAGATCTTACAGACAATATTGCCAAGGAAAGTGTAGGGAAAGATATTAGACCAAATTATGATGTAAATATAAAGAAATGTGGGTGAAAAGATAACTTGCCATTGGCAGTATCCGAACCTGCGACCTTCGATTGATGCTCTATATGCTCTACCACTGTGCTACAACGACATCTATCCCCCGGCCACTTTATAGGGTTTTCATATGTGAATTAAACGTGGGAGTGTGAGTCAGTGCCACCAGTAGCCATGGTGGCGAGTGTGGCACACTGTTTTTGAGCCTGTTTGGCGTCACGTAGCACGTGAACTTGTTACGAGTGGGCAGCTTACCAATGGTTCCTCGTATACAACTTAAGTCACTAAGTCTTACAGTACGAGACCCTCATTAATGAATTAAGGAAAGAAGTGTATAACCTAAGGGCCTGTTTTTCCGTGTTTTACACAAAATACTGAGATCTAAGAGAGAATAATGCAAAGAAAGTATAGGGGAAGATATTAGACCAAATTGTGATATAAATATAAAAAAGTGGGTGAAAAAATAACTTGCCGTGGGCAGGATCCAAACGTGCGACCTTCGAATGACGCGTTCGATGCCCTACCACTGAGCTACAATGACAGCTATCCCTCCAGCCACTTTATATGGTTTTCATTAGTGAAATAACGTGAGAATGTGAGTCAGTGCCACCAGTAGCCATGGTGGCAAGTGTGGCAGACTTTTTTGAGGCTGTTTGGCGTCACGTAGCGCGTGAACTTGTTACGAGTGGGCAGCTGACCAATAGTTGCCCGTATACAACCTAAAGGCACTACGTCTGACAGTACGACACCCTCTTAAATGAATTAAGGTAAAAAGTGTATAACCTAAGGGCTTGTTTTTTCGTGTCTTACACAAAAATACTGAGATCTAAGAGACAATAATGCAAAGAAAGTATAGGGGAAGATATTAGACGAAGTTGTGATATACATATTGCTACGGAGAGGAAGAAAAGGAAGAGGTGCGACTGACAGGCGCGCGACTGGGCCAATCAGCCATTGTGTCTCTTGCCTGTAGTTTTTACTCTGCAAATACATCTTGCTCAGAAGCAACCAACCTCGTAACATATTGGTGAGAGGTGCTGGGTAACCATCAGGCAACGGAGCTCCGCAGCGGACGTCGCATCGCCCTTCCAGCCATGGCCAATGCTCAGCCCTCCGCGTCAACGTCAGCGTCTCCGACGAGCATGGCGTCGCAACCGTACGTTTTCACGCCTCTCAAGGATCCCGGTACATTCTGCGGAACCGATGGCGTCGACGTTGATGATTGGCTGGCCATGTTTGAACGAGTGAGTGTGCCGAACAGATGGGATCCCACACTTCAGTTGGCTAATGTGCTGTTCTATTTGAGAGGCACGGCCAAGGTGTGGTATGAGAACAATGAAGAAGAACTCACAAGCTGGGACCAATGCAAAGCAAAGATGCGAGAGGTGTTTGGCAAAACCGCCAGTCGGAAGATCGCCGCCAAAAAGGAATTGGCCTGCCGTGCCCAATCCCCTACGGATTGGGCACACATATTCTGTTCGACACATATTCTGGTCGACACATATTCTGTTATGCCACTCACCTCTAGATACAGCACAAGATTACGGCATGATAGAACACTAACACCACATCAAACGCGAAATAATGCATTTAAATATTCTTTTTTCCCCAGAACGGTGAATGATTGGAATTTATTAACAAATGAGCAAGTGTTACAGTCTTCATTGGCAAGTTTTACTTCTAGTCTGTGTTCATGAACCTGATCTCATTTATATTTCGTATATATGCACACATGCGTACTTAGTAAGAGTGCACATTTATTCTTGAAGGTCTATGCATGTATTTGTGTTTCATTTCGTTATTGCTATATTATTTACCTACACTCGGTATTTTGTTCTTGTGTGCACGTAATTGCATTGAGGATTGCTATATATGTATTGGTATGCATGCGTACGTGTATGTTCAGATGTGTAACCGCGTTTCATTTTTTTTGATAGGTCACTTTCTGTTTTACGTCATACGAATTATGTGACCTGGTTACGCCTACCACTTGTTCCACACATTTCGTAGTACCAGATCATGCATTGTTCATCTTCCCACCCTACCAAAGTCCCGACTAGGGATTGTAGTATTTATAAATAAATAAAATAAAAATAAATAAAAGTCATACCTCGCTTACATTCAAGACGTGCTGGCCCTCTGCCGAAAGGCCGAAAGCGACATGACAGAAGGTGACAAGGTGGGACATGTTCTGAAAGGGATTGCCGACGACGCGTTCAATCTCCTGATGTGCAAGGGCTGTTCCACCGTAGACGCGATCATCAAAGAGTGTCGTCAGTTCGAGCAAGTGAAAAGTCGCCGCATTCTACAAACATTCGCTCGACTCCCAAACACCGCTGCAACATCTACTTGCGAGGACCAGTCAACACCACAACGTGCATCGCCGCCGGGAGACCTTACACGCATTGTTCGTCGTGAACTGGAAGCTATGGCGCCCTCGGCGTTCTATTCGCGCAGTACCGATGCCACTCCTGTTACTGTTCCTCTTGTTCAAGCCATCGTGCGCCAGGAGCTTGAAAACATCGGAGTGCATTCCGTGTGCCATGTCACCGCGCCTAGAGTCAGCGAACGCCCTTTCGTGATGCCCTTCTCCGACCGACGGTCTTCTCCACGTACTCGCAACCCGGCTGAGTGGCGAACTGCAGATGACCGCCCTATATGTTTCAACTGCCACCGCGTTGGACATATTGCCCGTTACTGCCGCAACACATGGTCCTCGGCACATCGCGCAACGACCAATATGACCCGTTTCGACGATACCGCCCGCACCTTTCCACCTGCCGAAGAGCCCAATGCCATTGACCATTCTCGGAACACTTGGTACAGCCGCTCGCCTTCACCACGTGGGCACCAGTCTCGATCGCCGCAAACACGTCGTCCATCGTCCCGTTCGCCGCAGCCACGGCGCTTCTCGTCCCCCGTGGCTTCCGGCCGCGTTGTCTCGGAAAACTGAGAAATGCAGCCCCCGGAGGTGGTGCTGCATTGACGACTTCCGCAGCAAATCCTCTTTCCGTTCCCACCAGACGAAGTGTAATAGACGTTAAAGTAGACGGCGAACCTGTACAAGCACTTGTCGACACCGGCGCAAGCATTTCGGTCATGAGTTCAAGCCTACGCACACGTTTAAAGAAAGTTCTGACACCAGCGGCTGCACAAATGCTCCGTGTGGCCGATGGCGGCACGCCGATGGTTCTCGGTCTGTGCACTGCCCGCTTACGTATAAAGGACCACACTACTTCTGTCATTTTAGCCGTGATTGACCACTGCCCTTATGACATTATCCTAGGCCTGGACTTCTTGTCGAAATTCTGCTCTGATCGATTGTGCTACAGGCGTTCTTCAGCTAGAGTTGCCTCAGATAGTCGCTGAACCCCACACTGCCCCGCCGCGCCTGTGCTCTCTTCAGGATGTGCGGCTGTCAGCTCAGGCAGCCACCTTCGTCGTTTTGACCGCACAGCCCCAAGTTCCCGATGGTCAATATGTCCTCCTTCCTCTCGCCGACGTCCTCTTGAGCCGCAACATTGCCATTCCCCATACGCTTGTGACTGTTACTGACAATTGTACCTCGCTTCCACTTCTCAATTTCAGCTTGTGCCCTCAAGTGCTTCCTCGTGGCATGTTCTTGGCCAGCGTATCTAATGCTGACGAATTCGAAATAGCAGCGCTCACCACCGAGATTGATTTACTTCAGTCTCCTGTAGCGAACAGCACCTGTTCTCGGCCAGATCGTTTCTCGAAGATGATTGCACCCGACCTCAATCCTGCGCAAGCCAATGACATCCATCGCCTTCTCGCGTCATATACCGACATTTTTTCTTTCGACGACAGACCTCTAGGGCAAACATCCACTGTTCAGCACCGTATAAATACTGGTGACGCCAGTCCTATTCGCCGACGCCCCTATCGTGTCTCCCCCACTGAGCGTAGAGTTATCCAAGCAGAAGTGGACAAAATGCTCAACAAAGGTGTCATAGAACCATCAAGTAGTCCTTGGGCCTCCCCTGTCGTCCTTGTGAAGAAAAAAGATGGTACCTGGCGCTTCTGCGTTGACTATCGCCACCTAAACAAGATCACACGAAAAGACGTGTACCCGCTACCACGCATCGATGACGCGTTGGACTGCCTACACGGGGCTACATACTTCTCGTCTATAGATCTTCGGTCCGGCTACTGGCAGATTTCTGTCGATGAAATGGACCGCGAGAAGACGGCCTTCATTACACCAGATGGTTTATACCAGTTTAAGGTCATGCCTTTTGGACTATGTAACGCCCCTGCCACATTCGAACGAATGATGGACTCTCTCCTGCGTGGTTACAAGTGGTCTACTTGTCTTTGTTACCTAGACGATGTGATAGTCTTTTCATCTACTTTCGATAGCCACCTGACCCGTCTCGCTGCAATTCTCGCAGTCTTCAGAACAGCTGGGCTACAACTCAATTCCAAGAAGTGTCAATTTGGTCACCGTCAGATTGCCATTCTGGGCCATATTGTAAACGCCGATGGTGTCCAACCAGATCCCGAAAAGATCCGCGTCGTCCGTAGCTTTCCAGTGCCCCGTTCTACATCCGATGTCCGTAGCTTCGTCGGCTTATGTTCCTACTTTCGCCGTTTTGTGAAAAACTTCGCCGACGTTGCCCGGCCACTGACCGATTTGCTGAAGAAGGATACCACATTCTCATGGGGCCCTGAGCAGGCTCAAGCGTTCGCCGCTCTCATCGGCTACCTAACTACGCCCCCCATACTTGCCCACTTTAATCCTTCTGCTGCCACAGAGGTTCGCACCGACGCCAGTGGCCACGGTATCGGCGCAGTTCTCGCTCAGCGGCACCACGGTAGACAGTGCGTGATAGCTTACGCCAGTCGCCTGCTTTCTCCCCAGGAGATGAATTATTCCATCACCGAGAGAGAGTGTCTAGCTTTAGTTTGGGCCGTCGCCAAGTTTCGGCCATATTTATATGGTCGCATTTTCACTGTCGTTACGGACCACCACGCCCTCTGTTGGCTGACTTCTCTGAAGGACCCGACTGGACGTCTGGCTCGCTGGGCTCTGAGGCTTCAGGAATTTTCGTTTAGCGTCAGCTACAAGTCTGGCCGTTTGCACAAGGACGCAGACTGTCTTTCTCGATATCCGGTAGATCCTCCTGATCCCGTTGCGCCTGACCTGGAGAGCAGAGTAATGGCGTTCACAGACGTCAGCGATATGCGCATCGAACAACGACGGGATGAGTCATTGCGCACTATCATCGACGCCATCCAGTCTGACAGCCATGACGCTGAATCCCGTATGTTCGTGCTGCATGACGGCATCCTCTACCGCCGCAACGTCACCACTGAAGGCCCTGAGCTTCTGCTTGTCATCCCTCGTCATCTACGGCCTGCCATACTTCAACAACTTCACGACGCACCAACAGCGGGACACCTCGGCGTTTCCCGCACATACGACCGCGTGCGACGTCGATTTTTCTGGCCTGGATTGTACCGCAGCGTACGTCGATATGTCGCCACTTGCGACCTCTGCCAGCGCCGGAAAAGACCTTCTTTGCTGCCAGCTGGATATCTTCACCCAATTGAAGTCCCCTCTGAACCATTTCATCGCGTGGGACTCGACCTTCTTGGCCCTTTTCCGACGACGACACTCGGAAATAAATGGATTGCCGTCGCCACAGATTATGCGACCCGTTACGCGATAACAAAGGCCATGCCAACCAGTTGCGCCACTGACGTCGCGGATTTTCTTCTTCATGACGTCATCTTACACCATGGTGCACCCCGACAGCTGCTTACGGACCGCGGCCGCTCTTTCCTGTCCAAAGTTGTCGATGACCTCCTTCGCTCGTGTGCTACAGCGCATAAGCTATCTACCGCCTACCACCCACAAACTAATGGCCTAACTGAACGTCTCAACCGCACGCTCACAGAGATGCTTTCGATGTACGTCTCCGATGATCATCGCGACTGGGATACCACGTTGGCCTATGTGACCTTCGCATATAACTCCTCTCGACATGACACTGCGGGATTCTCGCCTTTTTATCTTTTATATGGTCGCGACCCCATATTGCCATTTGAAACCACCTTGCCTCTCGTGCCATCTGCTTCCGAGTACGCGCGCGAAGCCATTGATCGGGCTCACATGGCTCGTCAAGTTGCCCAGTCTCGCCTCACCAGGTCACAGGATATGCAAAAAGCCCGCTACGACCACCGGCATCGAAATATAACGTTTGCCCCAGGTGACCACGTGCTCCTCTGGTCACCGTGTCGCCGTGTAGGTCTCTCCGAAAAACTTTTGTCGCGATACGCCGGACCCTACCTAGTCTTACGTCAAGTTAGCGACGTAACCTACGAGATAGCGCCATTGCACTCCAGTACGTCACCAAGTTCGTCACTAGTTGACATTGTCCATGTTTCGCGCATGAAACCCTACTTCTGTCGCACTTCTCCGGACTCTCGCCGAGACGGCGCTCCAACGCCCGGGGGTCCTGCTACGGAGAGGAAGAAAAGGAAGAGGTGCGACTGACAGGCGCGCGACTGGGCCAATCAGCCATTGTGTCTCTTGCCTGTAGTTTTTACTCTGCAAATACATCTTGCTCAGAAGCAACCAACCTCGTAACAATATAAAGAAAAGTGGGTGAAAAATTAACTTGCCGTGGGCAGGATCCAATAGTGCGACCTTCGAATGACGCGTTCGATGCTCTACCACTGAGCTACCACGAAAGCTATCCCCCAGCCACTTTATAGGGTTTTCATATGTGAATTAAACGTGGGAGTGGGAGTCAGCGCCACCAGTAGCCATGTTGGCGAGTGTGGCAAACTCTTTTTGAGCCTGTTTGGCGTCACGTAGCACGTGAACTTGTTACGAGTGGGCAGCTTACCAATGGTTCCTCGCTTACAACCAAAGGCACTAAGTCTGAGATTACGAGACCCTCGTTAATGAATTAAGGAAAGAAGTCTATAACCTTAGGGCCTGTTTTTTCGTGTTTTACACAATAATAATGAGATCTTACAGACAATAATGCCAAGGAAAGTGTAGGGGAAGATATTAGACCAAATTTTCATGCGTATATAAAGAAATGTGGGTGAAAAGATTACTTGCCATGGGCAGAATCGAACATGCGACCTTCTAATGACGCTTTCGACGCTCTACCACTGTGCTACAACGACATCTATCCTCCAGCCACTTTATAGGGTTTTCATATGTAAATTAAACGTGGGAGTGGGAGTCAGCGCCACCAGTAGCCATGGTGGCGAGTGTGGCACGCTCTTTTTGAGCCTGTTTGCCGTCACGTAGCATGTGAACATTTTACGAGTTTGCTGCTGACCAATAGCCCCTCGTATACAACCTAAAGGCACTAAGTGTGAGAGTACGAGACCCTCGTTAATGAATTAAGGTAAGAAGTGTATAACCTAAGGGCTTGTTTTTCCGTGTCTTACGCAAAAATACTGAGATCTAAGAGACAATAATGCAAAGAAAGTAAAGGGGAAGATATTAGACCAAATTGTGATGTAATTATAAAAACGTGGGTGAAAAAATAACTTGCCGTGGGCAGGATCCAAACGTGCGACCTTCGAATGACACGTTCGATGCCCTACCACTGAGCTACAATGACAGCTATCCCCCCAGCCACTTTATATGGTTTTCATATGTGAATTAAACGTGAGAATGTGAGTCAGCGCCACCAGTAGCCATGATGGCGAGTGTGGCTAAACTTTTTTAGCCTGTTTGGCGTCACGTAGCACGTGAACTTGTTACGAGTGGGCAGCTGACCAATAGTTCCTCGTATACAACCTAAAGGCACTACGTTTTACAGTACGAGACCCTCGTTAATGAATTAAGGAAAGAAGTGTATAACCTAAGGGCCTGTTTTTCCGTGTTTTACACAAAATACTGAGATCTAAGAGACAATAATGCAAAGAAAGTATAGGGGAAGATATTAGACCAAATTGTGATGTAAATATAAAAAAGTGGGTGAAAAAATAACTTGCCATGGGCAGGATCCAAACGTGCGACCTTCGAATGACGCGTTCGATGCCCTACCACTGAGCTACAAAGACAGCTATCCCCCCAGCCACTTTATATGGTTTTCATATGCGAAATAAACGTGAGAATGTGAGTCAGTGCCACCAGTAGCCAAGGTGGCAAGTGTGGCAGACTCTTTTTGAGCCTGTTTGGCGTCACGTAGCGCGTGAACTTGTTACGAGTGGGCAGCTGACCAATAGTTTCTCGTATACAACCTAAAGGCACTACGTATGACAGTACGACACCCTCTTAAATTAATTAAAGTAAGAAGTGTATAACCTAAGGGCTTGTTTTTCCGTGTCTTACACAAAAATACTGAGATCTAAGAGACAATAATGCAAAGAAAGTAAAGGGGAAGATATTAGACCAAATTGTGATGTAAATATAAAAAACGTGGGTGAAAAAATAACTTGCCATGGGCAGGATCCAAACGTGCGACCTTCGAATGACGCGTTCGATGCCCTACCACTGAGCTACAATGACAGGTATCCCCCCAGCCACTTTATATGGTTTTCATATGTGAATTAAACGTGAGAGTGTGAGTCAGCGCCACCAGTAGCCATAATGGCGAGTGTGGCACACTGTTTTTGAGCCTGTTTGGCGTCACGTAGCACGTGAACTTGTTACGAGTGGGCAGCTTACCAATGGTTCCTCGTATACAACTTAAGGCACTACGTCTTACAGTACGAGACCCTCGTTAATGAATTAAGGAAAGAAGTGTATAACCTAAGGGCCTATTTTTCCGTGTTTTACACAAAATACTGAGATCTAAGAGACAATAATGCAAAGAAAGTATAGGAGAAGATATTAGACAACATTGTGATGTAAATATAAAAAAGTGGGTGAAAAAATAACTTGCCGTGGGCAGTATCCAAACGTGCGACCTTCGAATGACGCGTTCGATGCCCTACCACTGAGCTACAATAACAGCTATCCCCCCAGCCACTTTATATGGTTTTTATATGTGAAATAAACGTGAGAATGTGAGTCAGTACCACCAGTAGCCATGGTGGCAGGTGTGGCACACTCTTTTTGAGCCTGTTTGGCGTCACGTAGCGCGTGAACTTGTTACGAGTGGGCAGCTGACCAATAGTTTCTCGTATACAACCTAAAGGCACTACGTCTGACAGTACGACACCCTCTTAAATGAATTAAGGTAAAAGTGTATAACCTAAGGGCTTGGTTTTCCGTGTCTTACACAAAAATACTGAGATCTAAGAGACAATAATGCAAAGAAAGTATAGGGGAAGATATTAGACCAAGTTGTGATATAAATATAAAGAAAAGTGGATGAAAAATTAACTTGCCCTGGGCAGGATCCAAACGTGCGACCTTCGAATGACGCGTTCGATGCTCTACCACTGAGCTACAATGACATCTATCCCCCCAGCCACTTTATAGGGTTTTCATATGTGAAATAAACGTGGGAGTGTGAGTCAGCGCCACCAGTAGCCATGGTGGTGAGTGTGGCACACTCTTTTTGAGCCTGTTTGGCGTCACGTAGCACGTGAACTTGTTACGAGTGGGCAGCTTACCAATGGTTCCTCGTATACAACTTAAGGCACTAAGTCTTACAGTACGAGAACCTCGTTAATGAATAAAGTAAAGAAGTGTATAACCTTAAGGCCTGTTTTTCCGTGTTTTACACAAAATACTGAGATCTAAGAGACAATAATGCAAAGAAAGTATAGGGGAAGATATTAGACCGAATTTTGGTGTATATAAAAAAGAATTGTGAGTGAAAAGATACTTGCCATGGGCAGGATCGAACCTGCGACCTTCGAAAGACGCGTTCGATGCCTTACCACTAGATACAATGACAGCTATCCCCCCAGCCACTTTATAGGGTTTTCATATGTGAATTAAACGTGGCAGTGTGAGTCAGTGCCAACAGTAGCCATGGTGGCGAGTGTGGCACAAACTTTTTGTTTTGAGCGTGTTTGGCCTCACGTAGCACGCGAACTTGTTACGAGTGGGCAGCTGACCAATAGTTCCTCGTATACAACCTAAAGGCACTAAGTCGGCCAGTACGAGACCCTCGTTAATGAATTAAGGAAAAAATTGTATAGTCTAAAGGCTTGTTTTTCCGTGTCTTACACAATAATAATGAGATCTCACAGACAAAAATGCCAAGGAAAGTATAGGGGAAGATATTAGACCAAGTTGCAATGTAATTTAGAAGAAAAGTGGGTGAAAAGATTACTTGCCAGGGGCAGAATCGAACCTGCGACCTTCGATTGACGCTTTCTACGCTCTACCACTGTGCTACAACGACATCTATCCTCCAGCCACTTTATAGGGTTTTCTTATGTAAATTAAACGTGGGAGTGGGAGTCAGCGCCACCAGTAGCCATGGTGGCGAGTGTGGCACACTCTTTTTGAGCCTGTTTGGCGTCACGTAGCACGTGAAAATTTTACGAGTTTGCAGCTGACCAATAGCCCCTCGTATACAACCTAAAGGCAATAAGTCTGACAGTACGACACCCTCTTAAATTAATTAAAGTAAGAAGTGTATAACCTAAGGGCTTGATTTTCCGTGTCTTACACAAAAATACTGAGATCTAAGAGACAATAATGCAAAGAAAGTAAAGGGGAAGATATTAGACCAAATTGTGATGTAAATATAAAAAACGTGGGTGAAAAAATAACTTGCCATGGGCAGGATCCAAACGTGCGACCTTCGAATGACGCGTTCGATGCCCTACCACTGAGCTACAATGACAGGTATCCCCCCAGCCACTTTATATGGTTTTCATATGTGAATTAAACGTGAGAGTGTGAGTCAGCGCCACCAGTAGCCATAATGGCGAGTGTGGCACACTGTTTTTGAGCCTGTTTGGCGTCACGTAGCACGTGAACTTGTTACGAGTGGGCAGCTTACCAATGGTTCCTCGTATACAACTTAAGGCACTACGTCTTACAGTACGAGACCCTCGTTAATGAATTAAGGAAAGAAGTGTATAACCTAAGGGCCTATTTTTCCGTGTTTTACACAAAATACTGAGATCTAAGAGACAATAATGCAAAGAAAGTATAGGAGAAGATATTAGACAAAATTGTGATGTAAATATAAAAAAGTGGGTGAAAAAATAACTTGCCGTGGGCAGTATCCAAACGTGCGACCTTCGAATGACGCGTTCGATGCCCTACCACTGAGCTACAATAACAGCTATCCCCCCAGCCACTTTATATGGTTTTCATATGTGAAATAAACGTGAGAATGTGAGTCAGTACCACCAGTAGCCATGGTGGCAGGTGTGGCACACTCTTTTTGAGCCTGTTTGGCGTCACGTAGCGCGTGAACTTGTTACGAGTGGGCAGCTGACCAATAGTTTCTCGTATACAACCTAAAGGCACTACGTCTGACAGTACGACACCCTCTTAAATGAATTAAGGTAAAAAGTGTATAACCCAAGGGCTTGGTTTTCCGTGTCTTACACAAAAAATACTGAGATCTAGAGACAATAATGCAAAGAAAGTATAGGGGAAGATATTAGACCAAGTTGTGATATAAATATAAAGAAAAGTGGATGAAAAATTAACTTGTCCTGGGCAGGATCCAAACGTGCGACCTTCGAATGACGCGTTCGATGCTCTACCACTGAGCTACAATGACATCTATCCCCCCAGCCACTTTATAGGGTTTTCATATGTGAAATAAACGTGGGAGTGTGAGTCAGCGCCACCAGTAGCCATGGTGGTGAGTGTGGCACACTCTTTTTGAGCCTGTTTGGCGTCACGTAGCACGTGAACTTGTTTACGAGTGGGCAGCTTACCAATGGTTCCTCGTATACAACTTAAGGCACTAAGTCTTACAGTACGAGAACCTCGTTAATGAATAAAGTAAAGAAGTGTATAACCTTAGGGCCTGTTTTTCCGTGTTTTTACACAAAATACTGAGATCTAAGAGACAATAATGCAAAGAAAGTATAGGGGAAGATATTAGACCGAATTTTGGTGTATATAAAAAAGAATTGTGAGTGAAAAGATACTTGCCATGGGCAGGATCGAACCTGCGACCTTCGAATGACGCGTTCGATGCCCTTACCACTAGATACAATGACAGCTATCCCCCCAGCCACTTTATAGGGTTTTCATATGTGAATTAAACGTGGGAGTGTGAGTCAGTGCCAACAGTAGCCATGGTGGCGAGTGTGGCACAAACTTTTTGTTTTGAGCGTGTTTGGCCTCACGTAGCACGCGAACTTGTTACGAGTGGGCAGCTGACCAATAGTTCCTCGTATACAACCTAAAGGCACTAAGTCGGCCAGTACGAGACCCTCGTTAATGAATTAAGGAAAAAATTGTATAGTCTAAAGGCTTGTTTTTCCGTGTCTTACACAATAATAATGAGATCTCACAGACAAAAATGCCAAGGAAAGTATAGGGGAAGATATTAGACCAAGTTGCAATGTAATTTAGAAGAAAAGTGGGTGAAAAGATTCCTTGCCAGGGGCAGAATCGAACCTGCGACCTTCGATTGACGCTTTCTACGCTCTACCACTGTGCTACAACGACATCTATCCTCCAGCCACTTTATAGGGTTTTCTTATGTAAATTAAACGTGGGAGTGGGGAGTCAGCGCCACCAGTAGCCATGGTGGCGAGTGTGGCACACTCTTTTTGAGCCTGTTTGGCGTCACGTAGCACGTGAAAATTTTACGAGTTTGCAGCTGACCAATAGCCCCTCGTATACAACCTAAAGGCAATAAGTCTGACAGTACGAGACCCTCGTTAATGAATTAAGGTAAGAAGTGTATAACCTAAGGGCTTGTTTTTCCGTGTCTTACACAAAAATACTGAGATCTAAGAGACAATAATGCAAAGAAAGTATAGGGGAAGATATTAGACCAAATTGTGATGTAAATGTAAAAAGTGGGTAAAAAAATAACTTGCCATGGGCAGGATCCAAACGTGCGACCTTCGAATGACGCGTTCGAGTCCCTACCACTGAGCTACAATGACAGCTATCCCCCCAGCCACTTCATAGGGTTTTCATATGTGGAATTAAACGTGGGAATGTGAGTCAGTGCCACCAGTAGCCATGGTGGCAAGTGTGGCATACTCTTTTTGAGCCTGTTTGGCGTCACGTAGCGCGTGAAGTTGTTACGAGTGGGCAGCTGAC
>WOVY01008663.1:0-16797 GCA_013436015.1 Rhipicephalus annulatus | reverse complement strand
GGTGAGCAGCCGAGTACCTTAGCCACTAAGACCACGTGGCGGGGCATACATACATACATACATACATACATTTATACACACATACATACGTACATACATACATACATACATACATTAAGTTGCTATAATAGAATGAACTACTATAAATCAGCAGTGCTGATACACTCAGTTTCGGTAATATGAACTTTAAAGAGGAAACTTAGGGAAATCCTTCGACACCGTTATTTGTAAACTCAATGTTTTTCAAACCGTCTTAGAAGCGTTTGATGTATTAGTGCTGCTGGCACTAACAAGCAAGTTTTAGAAGAAAAATAGTGAAAGAGCCCCTGACTACATGCTAAGAAAAAGGGCACTGCATCACAACCCGGTGCTCAACATTTATTTACATAGCTCGGCTCATTCACAACCTAATAACAAGCTATCGTAGGTGACGTAGGCTGCCAAAGTAATTAGCACAGTGCTGAGAAACCCTAGACAATACACGAATAAAACAATCATAAGCTACCGAGCTGCTCGATGCAAAGAACGCTTCTATTGACACTTGTAGACCCCATTGGGTTTCCCTCAAAAGGCTTCAAAGTACGCACATGAGTACAATTTCAATACAGCAATATAGCCTTTAGTCCACGTGAAAAACTTCAGTCTGCTGCTGGCCAAGAATTATATTTCATGTATGTAAGGTGATGCTCCAGTGCCCTGCAATAAGACGTGTCTTTAGGCCTCAAATGCAATGTTGATCCACCTCAGTGGTCTAGTTGCTAAGGCACTTGGCTGCTGACCCTTAGGTCACGGGACTGAATCGCGACCTCGGCGACCTCATATTTGATGGCGAAAAGGCCCGTGTGCTCAGATTAGGGTGCACGTCAAATAACCTCAGATGATCGATATTTCTGGAGCCCTTCAATACGATGTCTCTCAAAATCATATGATGTATTCGGGACCATAAAGCCCAATACCTACTATATAAAACTGCAATGTTGCACAGCGCACATGTGCAAAATCCCAGATAATATTATGCCAATACAAAGTAAATATGTTTTCGTATGTATCACACATGGACCACAGCAAAAGAAGGTAAAAAATATACCTTTGCACAGTTTAAAAAAAGTTATATTTCCATGTATATTTTAAAGCTTATATGAATACAGTATTAAGGGTAAGAAGCTCATCGTTTCTTCCACTTTCAAATTTGTTTTAACTGGCTAGCTTCAATACTGGAGCACATTAGTAGCCCTTTATATGACTAAACCATGCTAATACTGGAAGAGAAATTGGCAACGGGACTTTGTTTACCATTACCAGGTTCGCTATACCCTTTCCCAAGTGCCTCTAGTAGCAGATTTCATGGCTGCTGCAATACAGCAGGTGCAGTCTTAGGTTCACTCTGCGTCAGTTGTCACCCAAAGCCTGCAACTTATGGTGTAAGAACACGACACCACGGTGAAACGATCTCGCTTCTGGAGCTCTCCACTACAGCGTCTCTCATACCGTATGGTGTTTTCGGGACACCCCAAATATCAATCCAGACAATCTCTTAGGGCTCACCTAAATATGTGTCGAATTAGCACGTTGTAGCCAGTTTATTCAGTCTTACAATGAAGTCACTAATTCTTTCGTGCGGCTCTTGCTTGTGTTGGTAAAGACGTTGTCCTTGAGTAACCACCGAGCTTTTTGGGGTGTAGTGCTTTTTTATCATTGCGATGACCCCATCACACGTCTCCTAGTAGGCGTTTTGTGCAGAAGAAGACTCATGAGCATGACGTACGCCTTCTCACCGAAAGACGTCTATAACATTAGCTGGTTCTTATCCTCTGCGACGTCGTTAGCAGCGACAAAGCAATCGAACCGTTTGAAGAAAACGTCGCAGTCGTCACCCTCCGGATCACACTCTGAAAGCCTTCCGAACACGGCGCTCCAAACAGCTTCTGTCTTTACGGCTGCTTGAATTATTGTCATTGTCAGTTATTTTGGAACTTCAAAGTTGAATCCAGCTTTTTGGATACTTTGTTTCCGCATGTCAATGAAAGCGTTGAAATAGCAGCATTACAAAAAAAGCAAGGACATAGGGCACACGCCCCATATACAAGTGACTCCCTGTAACGTAGGCACCATGAAAAACATTCCCATATCACCGCGTTTCAATAAGTATGACACGTCTAAAATGTCACGATATGAACACAGCAATATTCATATGATTGTATAAAGGATGCCACGTCACCAGAGGCACAAGTACAAGCTGCGAAATAAATTAGTGTTTCCAGGACTGCTAGCAATTTTTTTACTGCCATCGGGTAGTAATGTGAAACTTGCTTTCCGCCAGCAAATCAGTCCATAAAAATAATGAGTCGGCGGAAAGCGTTGTTGAACTGCAAGCATCTGTGGCGGAAACTCCTGGAAGTAGTGATGCTCTGCGCAAGAAATTTGGTATTTGTTTCCGGCACTGTATCAAGCTTGGCAAAGGTCATATTTTACCAATTTGCAGTGCCAACTTAATATGAACGGAATTTACTCAAGCGCTCATGTGCTCTTGGTTGGACCTGAATTTTTTCATGTATTTAAAAGCACAACCCGCACACTTGAGGAATTTCTCGCCCTGTTTGTTTCAATTACTAAAAAAATTTCTCTGTACTCTTTTCTAATGTCGCTAGTACTTCGATGCGAACACTTTAGGAGCAATAAATTTTGCCCTATTTCACAGCCAACTCTTGTACTGTATTGAGTCTTGGGGCCATACAAGCGACGCATACCTAAAGCTACTTATAGTCCTGCAAAAACGTGCTGTGTGATTTATATCAAACGCAAACTATATGGTCTTATTTAAACCACTCTTTCGACCGTACCAGGTAATGGCTCTACAACTAGTCATAAATTATAAAACGCCCATATTGGTGTGAAAGTCTCTAACAGGCAACATCCCTCTTTAGTGCCCCCTTTTTAATGCGTTCCCAATTGGAAACAAGAGCCTCTAATTGTGGTAACTTTCTAAAACCACCAGTTAAAAATGTTTATAGCAAAAGACAACTTTATAGTGTTGGAACGTCATTGTGGAATAACCTACCAGTGGAAGTAAACAACATAACACTCTCACAATAATGGGTCAAACGTTATTAAAAAGACCTCTCTTAAACTACTGATAAGTTTTCTGAAATGACGCAAAGTGACATGATCCTAAAGTAATGTTTTGTATGCTGACCAGGAATGCCAACACCAGATGTTACAGAATACAAGATGTATCATGTTAAGTATGCGAACCGAAAACGTGTTCAAAGTGTAGTGTATAAGTTGGATTTTTATTCTTCAATGTCTTCGGTATCTGTGTATAAGTGATATGTTTATCAAAACAATCTCCACCTTAAACTGAATGTCGTTCATTGCACAAGTCTACCTCCTGCCTCTAATTTATGTATGTTTTGTGGATCCATACTAGCATTCTGCTTAGGATCCAGATGGTCCTAACAATTTTTATTGTATGTTGTTTATACATAATAAAGATTGAATTTTAAAATTTGTACACTCCTGTGACGATTTTCAGTGCTAGGCAACAAAAATGCAAGGCTCCCATGAAGCTGTAAAAGTCTCTAACATGCAACGGAACCATACAAACGAAGAGTGATCAAAAATGTAGGACCATATATACCGACAAAGCAGGGCCGAAAGTCCTTACAGGCAATACATTGCTCAGCGAGAAAATTCCCAGTGGACAGTGCAACCAGAAATGTCACCCCGCCAATGTTGTTGGCAGTTTGTTGTCCGTTCTCTCGTGTTGGCTTCTCATCCGAAATAGACACCAACCACTGAACGGTATCCACAAGCGCGTTACATCTACCTTCTTGGAGTGCAGCGGAATGAAATCTATACGCTGCTCTGTGAGTTTCCTAGGTCGGCGAACTAAAGCTTCCCGCCATCCTAACCTGAACTGGAGTCAAACGCGGGACTGGCGTCGCCTCCAAACAACGACTTTTCCACATTTACATAGATTACACAGAATGTACCCTCACAGATACACATGTCCGTGGTGTGGTGCGACACCCACCTTGGAGCACATTACATATAAGTGCGTACAACGTCCGGACGTTGCCATCTCACCCCTTTTAAAAAGCACGCGCCTGAATTGGTCGTGGGAGGCAAGGCTCACGGAACTGGAAATGGGGAGCCTACTGGCGAGGCTTGACCAGGCTCGGTGATCCGCTGTATACCCACTGGTGCCGTGAAAGAGGGGCATGACCGATCATACCCACGCAAACTAGCCTCGATATGAATAAATAAATATTTCTTCTGCTTTTTCTTCACCCATAGTCGAACAGTGGCGAGAGGTGGCATTTGATGTCGAAACGCATCAGAGTGCCTAGATGCCCGCTCCTCGCGCATCGAGGCACCTCAAAACGGATTATTCGTCCTCACTGTCACGAGAAAAAAAAGCAGATTGGGACACAAGTTTCTCAGCTGGTTGTTCGTACAGATAATCCCGTCACACAATGTGACGCCATTAAGTCCAGCTTAACTTGTTCATGGCAGGAATCTCAGATTACAGCTGCTGATTCTGCGAGCAGTAGGGGAAGAAAAAGGTGAAGACTTCATCCTTGTGGAGTACGTTTTGAACCTGTTAGGACGGCTAAATGAGGCTCGGGAAGTAGCGAAAAAAAAAAAGAAATTTAGCAGGATAACTCAAATGTCTAGTAAGAGGGAAATTCAATAGGGTGATTCTTCGTACCTAATGGTAAAATCATATTTCTCATGTCATCGAAAGAAAATAAGCTTCGGTCGGATGCTTCTGTGATTGCTCTGCAGAAACTATTGGTGAAAAACTACGTGCTACAAATGTCAAGAAAACAAAGACTTTACAAGATAAATCACGTAAATCTATCGAAGCCCTAACGAGAGTGAGATGCTTTTCTACACCTCACTCTGAATATGCCACGGGTACTTCACTTGTGATTCCAAGAATAGAGAAATACGAAGGTAGCGTTTCTGTTGAATAAATACAGGAAGCGTGCAGTGCGGAATAAACGGCCTGATTAGGAGAAGGCGGAATTTATCCATGCTTTAAGAGAGCATTTGTAAGAGCTTTCGTCAGAACGACCCGATAACACTACCCTAGTGACTTATGAAATATAGTTTACTGACACGGCTATATACATCTGAAAAGAATGGAGGAAAAAAAGGTAACTCTTTACTGAAAAAGTCGCGAATTCACATACACTGAACAACTGGGAGCTCCAAATCACAAAAGTCGTGCCGTCTTTATTGCGGGCTGTCAAGTGCTAATGACCCCGCCACGTTAGCCTAGTGGCTAAGGTACTCGGCTGCCGACTTGGAGGTCGCAGGATCAAATCTCGGCTGTGGCAGCTTCATTTTCGATGGAGGAGAAAATGCTGCAGGCCAGTGAGCTCACATCAGGAGGCACGGTAAAGAACCCCAGGTGGTCAGTTTTTCCGGAGCTCTTCACTACGGCGTCTCTCATAATCAGATGGTAGTTTTAAAACTTTAAACCCCGCATATAAATCAATCAATCAATCATTCATTCAAGTGCTAATGGGAAACTTAGCTTTCAGCATGAAAAATCTATGGCGTAGTTTCGTGCAAGGTATTACATGCTAGAACGTCTTCACGGCTCGTTGTTCTAGGGTTATGATTCTCGCCTTTGGTGCTAGAGGCCCCGTGCAAGGTTTTATAGGCTGAAACCATGTGTTGTGTAGCAGATGGCGGAGAGTGTTAAGCCCGTGCAACAGAACGCACTCTTCATTCTTTCTTGCGAGAGTTTGTTCGGAGGATTTCTAGCAGACCGGTTCTGCCACCCACGATCTGCGACGCCAGCGGATTTCTCGCAGACTGGTTTGCCCTCCCCGACCCTCCTGACGTCGTGAAGTTCTCGTCGTGTGGGGCCCCGTTCTTGCACTTCTTCGACCGGCTCCCAACTTCCCTATTTCCTTCTTTTGTGTCACTTGCCTGTCCTATTTCTTTATCTATACCTTCTCTATGTTCTTTTATATCCCCCTTTTCCCACTCTCCA
Source organism: Rhipicephalus annulatus (assembly GCA_013436015.1). NCBI lineage: Eukaryota > Metazoa > Arthropoda > Arachnida > Ixodida > Ixodidae > Rhipicephalus > Rhipicephalus annulatus. The sequence goes on along the minus strand of WOVY01008663.1, from coordinate 10,787 downwards.
CAAGTCGTTGAGCCGTGCTCCCACAAAGGCTGCTGAAAATAGTGCCTTCTACCTAGCAATAATGAATTTGCTTTATTCTTTCTTGCCTTTGTGACTCCAGTTTTTATTTTAATATTTTTATGTCGTGTGTACGTGCTGAGAAATTGTATGTGGTGTTTTCGTGACATACCCAAATGTATACAGTAAAGTCGCATTGTAGATAATTCAAACTGCAGATTTAGTTAAACATTGCTAAATAAAGCGGAAAATAATTAAAATAATTTTTTCCACGATTTTTATATTCATGGCGTAAGAGGGTTAAAAGAGGACACTCAGTGGAATCACGTCTTAGTTGGCTCGTCACGACTACGTAACGAACAACTGCTCTCGCTAATTGCCCGAGGACACAAAGCGAAAAAAAAACGTTTTCAGTCCAACAATTTTTTATAAACATTAACACCTAAACGGTTAAACTTGCCATGTTCATTAAAAATAAAACGATCTGCCTATTGTTTTTCCTTTGGAGTCCTAGCGTTTATGTTTTCCTTTCTATTTAATGAAGTGAATTAAAAGTGAGCATTCATCGTCTTTAGTCTACCTCTTCCAGCCCTCCATTCTCGATAGAGCCCTCATCGAGCAAATATTTAAACATCACACAGATTAGTACGAGTTCTATAGAACGAGATGAACTGCTATACACAAGAACGAATCATAAGTAACATAGTTATACATGACATATTAGCTAATGCAAATTGCAAAGCATATGGATTAGTACTACGAATTGCACATCCTTGTGGTACCAACAAAGGACCAAGTTTAAGGGCCGATTTAGCCTTTCAGAAGCGCTCCTGCGAGCACGTACCACATAGTAAAGACAAAGAAACTGACGAAGCCACAGTCGCGTAAAATACACGGTGGTATATTGCAAGGCGCTCCATTTAAAATTTGAGAATACCGACGCTAGGGGAGCCGACTAGACGAAGTAAGCACCAGTAATTGACGAAGTGCAAATAAAATGGGACCACACCCGCCGCGTAGGCGCAGAGCACATGCACTCTCCGAATTCTCGTACTAGTCTTCTCGATACTGAGTTTTGCTCCCTTCTCCGTCGACCGCCAGTAAGGCCTTGTGCTTACAAATTAGGCCAATTGTACGCATGCTAAACCTACGAGTGTGCAGGTGTAAAGGTTACAGCGGAGGGCACACCAAAAGTGAGTGTGAAGTGAGATTGATTTAGGATCAGCTGCCACGCAACCGGTCAGGCCTCAAAGAACACGGGGATGCTTTACGAAAAATGGCATGTAGCAACTGGTGCAGATAACGGGAATATGCATAAGACGCTTTCTAGCACAACTTTGTTGACGCGACTGCAATGGATCGACCGTTCTGAAGACACAAATTATCTCTTCTTCGGTGCATGACTTTGCACTAACTCAGAAGCTTACAAACGCGCATCATATAAATTATGCTAAACAACCTAAAGTGTCGTGTTGCAGTCATCGAAGTGAAGCTTTAATGTAGCCTTGCAAAAGTACAGTCTCAGATTTTGAATAGCTGGCTGGCATTTACGAACGTGTATATCATGGAGAATGTGCTTAAGTGGTTCTCGTCGCCGCTATAGTTGTCTGTATTTTCTTTATATTTTGGTTTCATACCACAACAATGATACCATCCCACTCATTCACTCACGCAATCTGTCAGATTCAAGCATCCCACTGACTCACTAGTGCGCCTGCATTGTCCGCATATTTATGAATCTCTCAGTCTGCACTAGTACAAACTGGACGCTGATGCCCCTCGCCTTCCGACTGAATTTCAACAACCACTGCTGCAACTTTGTTTGTCCCCAAAGGACAGCTTTCTCCTCCACAGAGAAAGCCCCACTGCGCTCAACGCGTGTACTCATTTATCCGCGTGAATAGGCGGCTTCACTCCCTGCACGCGCGTCTGCGCAAAAAGGTGTTTGTTGCGTTGCGACGCCACGGCCGCGAGCTAACGGGGAGGTTTCGACCCCCTCCCTCGCTTAGCCGTGTCCGTGGAATAAAGGAGCCAGCGGGTGAAGCCGACGCTGCGATGATGATGATGATGATGATGATTAAAGGCCTCCCCTTTGAATCGGGGTGACGGCATGCGCCATCTAGCCTACCTTAATAGTTCGAGTTTAAATTCTGTCCCTCAACTCGGATGTCTTTTTAATTTTGCCCAGCCGCTACTCTTGGCTGGGATGTTATTTTTATCGACTTCTCTGCTTTTCCTCCACCGATACTCCAGCCGCTGCTTAGTAATACCTACTGCTGACCAGTTAATGCTTCCATCAACCGCGAAGCCCAGCGCCTCAGGAAGTGTGACCTTCCCCCCATTTCTATCCGGCTGAATCTTTGACATTCCATGACTATGTGGTCGATTGTTTCTTTATTTATGCCACATCCCACACATGTCCCATCCTGTGACGAATATTTGCTCCTGTAAGTTAGAGTTCTCAAGCAGCCAGCCCGCGCCTCAAAGAGCAACGCACTACCTTTATTGTTGTCATAAAAGTTCTCTTTCCGGATCTCTTGTTTGCTTGCCTTGTAGATTCCCAGCGATCCCTTCTTTTCCATCCTCTCTTTCCACATGAGCGTCTCTGTTTCCCTCACTTGCTTTTTAAACTGGCCCCCTTTGCTTATTTGCCGCGGTCAAGTTATATTTAGTCGCCAGCTTTCGCGTCCTCTTCCGCCATTTGGTGTCCACACTTTTCAGGTACAGGTACCTGTGCACTCTGGCTGCCCAGTTCTTCTCATCTAAATGTCTAAGTCGCTCCTCAAACCGTATTTTACTTTGTGCTTCCCTCGCCTCAAATGAAGCCCAACCCATATCGCCTTGTACAGCCTCGTTTGTAGTCTTACTGTGAGCTCCCAGAGCTAACCTGCCGACTGCCTTTTGGTTAACCTCCAGCCCCGACAGGATTTCTGACTTTAAGCATAATACGGCATTAGAGAACGTGAGCGCCGGCACCATTACCCCTTTCCAGATGCCTCGTACTACCTCGTACTTATTGTGTCCCCAAAGTGCTCTATGTTTCATACTGCTGCATTCCGTCTCCCTTTCAGTCTGAGGTGTTCTTCATGAGCATTCAGGTAGCCTTTTCCTTCATTAAGCCAGATCCCCAAGTATTTGTACTTATTTACTAATGGTATGGCTTCCTGTTGTATCCTTATTGGTGCTACATGAGCTTCCTCGTTGAACACCATGACTCCAGATTTCTGTGGGTTAAAATGTAGGCCTAGGTACGTTGCCTCATCACCACAAATGTCAGCCAGTTTTTGAAGTTCTTCCGCATTATCCGCCAGCAGCACTATATCGTCTGCGTACATCAATCCCGGAATCCGTTGCTCCACTAACACTCCATTGCTTCGGTGTGACAAATCAAAGCCCAATCCACTCTCCTCTAGTCGTCTTTCCATTCCTCTAATGTACAGTGTGAACAGCAATGGCGAAAGAGGGCACCCCTGTTTTAAACCTCTTCGAATGTACACGGGCTCTGTGTATGTACGCCCTTCCCATGTAATGTGTGCCTTGTTACCCTCATATATTTCCCTTAGCAGCCCTACAAATTCCGACCCAATCCCCTCCTCTTCCAGTATATGCCACAGCGATCCCCTGTCCACGTTGTCATAGGCACCCTTTATGTCCAGAACCAGTAGCCATGTTGGTCTGCCCTGTGCTGCCGAAATTTCGATGGTCTGGGTTATGACGAAAAGATTGTCTTCCAAGCGTCGACCCGGCCTAAATCCATTTTGCAGTTCCCCTAAAATACCGTTACTTTCAACCCACTTCAACAACTCGGCTTTGATGGCTTGTATAGCTAATCTATAGAGCACTGACGTGACTGTAATCGGCCTGTAAGAGCTCGCCTTGTCCCTTTCTCCCTTGCCTTTGTAGATCAAACTCATTCTACTTTCGCGCCAGTGCGCAGGAATCCTCTTGGATTTTATAGCGCGCTCGATGGCTCCATACAAGTGCGCCTGTCCCGCTGGTCCCAAATGGTTGATAATCTCTATCGGGATTCCATCCGGTCCTGTTGCCGTACTTTTGGGAACACTGTGTTCTGCCTTTTTCCAGTCCAAAAATTCGATATTAAATTTTTCATCTGCCACTCTTTTATTTTCCACCTGGGTCCAGTTAGCCGACCTCTCGCGTGCTTGGCCGAAAGTATTTCCGATGACTCCATGTAGGTATTCTAATACGCTGTCCCCCAGGAGAACGTTGCCGTCCCCGTCCTGTATCTGAGTCTGCATCTCTTTAGTCGTCGTTCCCAATGCTTTTAAATGGTTCCAGAGTTTTCTGGGGGCGCTCTTATCCTTCTTACGTATGTCTGATACCCATTTCTCACTCGCAGCTTTAATCTTCGCTTGTACTAGTTTCTTAAACACCCCCTGGTGGAGGCAACACACCCCTTTGGCTCAGGCTTCACGTCGACGGCACCTCTTGGCTCACCCACCCAGGAGAAATTGGCAGTCGGCTTTTCCTATCTCTCTTTTCCTACACTTTCGTCTTTATCTCCCACTTTTTATCTTTCCCGTCACCTTCTTTTTTCCGTTAACTTACAAATTTCCTGGGGCTAGGGTTAGCCCTGTGCAATTGCTCAACTTGTGTAGTCATACATGGTTATAGCGGCGACGCATGGCAGGCGCCTTCAAGTGTTCTACTTTGAAGAGCCCGTTGTTGGGCTTAGTGGCGGGTTGCTACCATCGCCAGCCGACTTTATGTTCCCTGTGTGGCACACCTTTCTCCCCCCCTCCCTGATCGCCACCCAAAAAGGTGCCGCACCGATATTTTCGGATTTAAGATTGTTTTATTGATACGAATACAACAATGTGACATGCCTTTATTACAAAAGAAGGTCCAGAATTCAGACTGTATCGCGACCTCCTGTTAAGTGTTAAGGACAAATTGTGGTACACGAGTATTAGGGGCAAATCATATATATATATATATATATACATACACATATATATATATATATATATATATATATATATGTATTCGCGTAATTCATTGTTTCATTTTGTTTTATTGCATATGTTTTGTGTGCATTGAATAAACATATATATATATATATATATATATATATGTTTATACTAATATATATATATATACATATATATATACATATAAGTTTATTCAATGCGCACAAAACATATGCAATAAAACAAAATGAAACGATGACTTATGCGAACAGTACAACTGAAAAAGAATACAAAGGGCTGCAATACATGAAATGTGGACATTGAAACAAGGTGGAGCCATGGTAAGGAACAGTAAAACCAAGCATGCATATTGTGTGACTTAGTTTTCTCTAGTATTGATGCAAGTTTCCTAAATTTTGAATAAAAGGTGGTAGTGTGTTCCAAAATAATATAGATAAAAATTCAGCAGTTAGTTCACCATACTTAGTCCATACCTTAAGCAAACAAAGTTATTGTTAAGCGCAAATCTAGTCTTACCATGGACAACAAGGTAAGTAGATGAGAAGCAGAACGGAGGTAGTGCCTGAACTATGTATTTGTAAAATGTAATGCCCAAGTTATATTTCAGGTGCTCTGAAATTGTTATTATGTTGTTATCATGAAGTACTCATTTACCGTTAGAAAAACGTGAAATGTTAATGATCTTTATGTATTGGTTCTGCAGTACTTGAAGGGAAGTCAAATTAGTGTTATAGGTGTTACTTCAGCACATTATGCTTTAATTAATATGAGAATGAACGAATGAGTAGTAAAGTGACAGTAATGTGACACGTGTGAGGTATGGGACAAGTTTTAAATGGAGCGCGGATGCCATATGCTATTTTCTTTTTGATGTGAGAAATACGATCAATGTATTTCAAGTTAGATTCGAAAGAAATTCCGAGAAAAGAGAAGCAGGGACTGGAAAAAATAGAGTGCGAGACAAAAGTCAAACAAGAAAAGGATTCAGATTATTTTTGACGCGACAAAAATATTACAAGTTTAGCGTTGGCTGCATCATTATTTAACAAGTTAGCACTGCACCAACTTGAAACATTTTTCAAGTCAGTGCTTTGCTTTTTGACGAGAAGTGAAATGCTTTCGTCAGAAGTACATGTGCTGGTGCCATCAGCATATGAAATTGAATTAGCGGAAGAGAGACAGTCAGGAAAAATGTTGATATAAATAAAATAGGAGTGGTTCCAAAATAGATCCTTGAGGGACACCAATATTAATAGATAACGCCTTAGATTATACATTAAAATTGGACCCAAGTTGAACGCAGTTGTGCAGGTAGCTTTTTTGTAACGTTAAAACAGAAGCACACACACTGATCGTTTCAATTTTAGTAAAGAAAATAATATGATTTACACTATCGAATGCTTCTGGTAGATTGACGAATAATAATTCCGCAAATAAGCATTCGTCACTGAATTTTTTAGTTGATCAGTTAGATGAATGATTGCCATCAGTAGAGAAATGATTGAAAAAGCCAAACTGAGAAGGGAAGAGAATCTAAATTCATCAAGTAAAAGAGGTAGGCATACTCCAATTAACTGCTCAAGAACTTCGCTAAAAAGGACAGAGTGCAAATGAGTTGGTAATAAGTATTCAATGTGCTATCCTCTTTTTATAAAGTGGGAATATTTCACCGCGTTCAAGCTCATTAGGAAATACGCCTGTCTTGAATACCAAATTTGTGATAAAACACGATGCACCGGGAATAAGGTGCGAAATTATTTGATATGAGCGGGCAGGACTTCATCGGTTCCTGCACCAATAGATTTTAGGTGTTTTATGACATAATGTGATTCTTGAGGAGTGGTGGCAAAGAGAAAAAAAAGTGAGAGAGACATCTAAGTGGAGTGATTTGTGTGAAACAGTGTGCGTCACCGTTAAAAAAGTAGAAACAGAAAGCGTCTGCTATGTCAGCTATAGAACCCTGTCTATACCTAAAAAACCAAAACAATCCTTCCCCAAGTATCATGTTGCGCACAGCCAGAAAAAATGTAAGACTCATCAATTCATTTCACCTTTTCTTGTATTGCCAATCTGGATAGAAGTAATTAGCCCAGGATATAATGTCACCAAGATGAGAAGTGGCGCCCTCCTTCTGGAGGTCCACGACAAACTTCTGTATGACAATCTCTCCAAACTTGCAGCATTTGGAGACGTCCCAGTATTAATAGGTTCACACATACTCATAAACACAGGCCGCAGCGCCATCTCTGATGATGATCTTCTTGAAATAGAACTATTAGAAGGCCGGAAAAATCAGAATGAAGTCAAGGTAGAGAGAATATTTATGGGTCACAAAGCTGCAGAAGGCGCCCTACTGCACAGAATGTGCATCTAACGAGAACTCACCAGAATCGTGTACTTCAACACATTGTTGTGCGAACTGTGAAGGAGACCACCCTGTCTACTCGCGATCTTGCCAACCTGGTAAGAAGGAAAACAATCCTTGATAACAAATTAAAAATGAATCTGTCATTTCAAGAAGCCTTGCACTGATCGGGCATAAGCCTGTGATCTTCGGATTTCGCGAAATCGTGTCCAAACGGTTTGTACGCTTGGTGGAAGGATATGTCATTGAACTTCTCGAGTATACATTGAGCAACACAGAAAAAGAGCGTCTATGGTCAATGGACTTCATATTCACTCCTTACACACTTTGCGTACCTTTTTGTAGGTTCTAATTCTTTCATTTCACATGCAATTCATGCCTTGCTTTGTACGGTATCGGAAAAACGGTGACGTTACTTTTTCACGCTAGCCGTAACAAGTTACTTTTAAAAACTCACTAACTGTAACTGCAACACCAACGTTTTACTAAGAACGGGTACATGACTGGACACAACTTTAAGCGCATGTGAGTTAGCACTGTGCGTACCTCCGCTTTTGCAACAATAATGAAATATGAGTAAGGCGGCAATAGAAATTGATAAAGGGCGACCACGATGTAAGTGGTGGAAAAACAAGTTGAAATCAGAAAAACTCAGCAAAAACCCAAGGTGAATCTGCGATAATGAGCTGAAAGTTGCGCTGTCAAGTCGCTTTCTGTTTATAGAAGAAGATCCGACATTCGAGAAGAGAATGCAGCGAACAAAACAATTACCTGTTTCAACGCTGGTGCTCTCGCGTGAAAAAAAAATGGTGGCACTTTTTATTGACATCACAAGTAATTCTGACGAAACTGATTTTCTGGCACTATCGAAAGGCCACAGCACTTGATTTTTCATTTTTATTTGAGGTGAAAGCTTCAGTTCAAATGAGGATGCACCGAAACCAATACAAGAAACAACATAAGCGCTGACTAACGGCTGATTTAGTCACGCAACAACGCATGGAAGTGTCAAAACCACAAAGCCTTACATGTACGCACGTAAGACGTATTGTATAGCTAATACGGATATCTAACAAATGGGTGCGCACTTGAAGTCCTATCCAGTGGTGCACAATGATACAAAATTATCGCTGACAAAATAAGCCTGCTTTTTCTTGATGTGGTACACTTTCAAGGGAAGCCGCGCATGTTCAATCTTGCTTCTGCCGAGAATCAACGTCTCGGGAAATCACAGAGCACAGCTTCAGCACGAGTTAACAGGAAAGTGAAGGTTTGCTTCTTTTTCTACGTTTTAAATTCGAAGTACTTCCTGTCTAGCCTAAAGTACTTTGAGAGTTTCTATGTAAGCACCTATTGGTATAATCAGCCACGTTTTGGCGCTCATGTAATCCTTCATAAGTCGACTCCAGCCAGACTTAGCATATCAGTAAGGGAAAACTTGGGTTTAAACATCTCAGTGGCATCCATAATAATATTTGAGACATCATACTGAAGACCTACGGAATGCCCGATCTTATGATGTTTCATTAACATGTGCCTAAATCTAAGCACACGAGCCTCAAGTGTTTCGCTTCCACGAAAGCGCGCCCACTGCGGCACGGATCCAATTTTGTGAACTGCGGGTTAGCAGCAAAGTACCATAACCATACACTGGACCGCTGTGGCCTGTCCATTAAAGTAGGAAGGTGTGACGAACTTGACTTTCTGTACATGACGCGACTAACGCCGATAACGTTAAAATTCCTGCCGCATACGTCATTCAACTATTTTCTTCAAATTACTTGAGGCTCATAACCATGCAAAGCGGGCCTTTCTATGCGGCTATGCACCACTGGTGATGGACAGTTTCAAAGTACCTATTAACGGAGAGAACGTACATTTGTAATTCACTTTTATGGCGAACGACTGCTAAAATGTTGGATAATGTTAATCTCAATGGTAAGGTTCCTCTCTACTTTTTTGCGACCAACTTATTGGGGCCAGGGTAATTATACACAAAGAAATCATCCAGACCACGTGAAATTCTTAAAAGCTTTCTCTACAGATACGCTGAAAGGTGTGTGAATGTCTTTTTCTTATTTTAGTGCAAGTTTCGTGATGAGTGAAGTTCTTTCATATTCGAAAACAGCACGGGTGACACCAACCCATAAATTTGGGGATAGGCATTCTGTAACAAATTATACACCGATTTCTCTGCTATGCACCACCAGCAAGGCAATCGAACACTACATTTTTGGGCACGTGAGCTCGTTTTGGAAAGCAAAAACATTTTCGCGAGCAGCCGACATGGCTTTGGACCATGGCCTATCGATCGTGACACAACTCTTCATATTACGAACAAATTTATCACAACAATGCAAAAAGGTAGGCAAATAATTGCAATCCTTCTTGTTTTTAAAAACGCTTCAATCATGTCTTTCATTTTAGTTTATTGCGAATGGTTAAAAATATATGCAGCTTTTAAAGTGGCTTGACTGCTATCTGTACAGCTGTCACCAATACGTTGATTTAGCAAAACAGAAATCGAGAACAGCCCTAGTGCTATCCGGGCTACCTGAAGATTCGATTCTTGAGCTACTTTTTTTTAATTATCTGAATGGCTTGGCCATTGGTGATTCTGCGCGCAGCCTTTTTTTTTGCAGATGACTGCATTGTTTATCAAAATATGGAGGTGATCGAGGATCAAGCAACGCGAAACAACTATGGCTATCTTCCAAGAGCGTGTTTCTTTTTGCTACTGCAACAAAATGTGACCCGGTGACTAAAATATTGCATAACTTTTCTTTCCGCGATAGAACTAGCAATCAAGAAATATATAATTGTGTTATAAAGTACAGCGCAATAACGTTTAACTTTGATAACATCTGCAACAAGAAATATGTTCAAAAAGTTTACATACAGCATAAGAAATAATAAGACGGCAATATTTTCCTTCATTACGTTACCATGTTCCTTTGAAACGATCATTGTATGATACGTTTCAAAGTTATAGGCGTAACGTGCACTCAAGAACGTTCCCTTCAGCAGGAGGTTTGGCCGATGTGGAAGTCAAACTGTCATTCTGGCAATTTTACCGCAGTGTTTCAATAGCCCCTCACGGTCTTGTCTGCGAATCAAAACGTCTTTTAAATTCAGAATATTTCTGTGTGTATTATTCACTTCATCGACTTTGAATTCAATTGCTCTTGATGTGTTTATTGTTCCTATTGTTTCTCGGGAGTAAAACTGGAAGAGAAAGGTACATTTTACAAACTTATTTTTCGTAGAAAGGCGGAAAAAGGATTTTTATGAATAACTTCCATGTTAATGGCAGTGCCTCTTGGCACTTCATTTTCGCAGAAAATTGTGTATTCTGAGGTGCTCTGCCCCAATCACTTGTCCCAAGTAAATAATAAATCCAGAGTCAAGCTGATAACCACCTATGACATCACGTCCACGGAAACTGGCCGAGGCCTGGATCGCGACATCGGCAA
>WOVY01008662.1:0-15576 GCA_013436015.1 Rhipicephalus annulatus | reverse complement strand
CCACCTTTAACGTGCACCTTTACGCGCAGGTTCGACGTCCACAGGCCTTTAACTTATCGCCTTCCTAGAAATACGACAACCCATTTCTGATGAGACGGAAATGTAGGCCCGTGTGCTGAGATTTGGGTGCACGTTAGAGAACCCCAGGTGGTCGAAATTTCCGGAGCCCTCCACTACGGCGTCTTTCATAATCATATGGCGTTTTGGGATGTTAAACCACACAAATCAATCAACCAATCGAAATACGACAACCGTCGATTGAATTCAATTCTGCGACCTTGAATTCTCCAGGAGTGCACACTAACAATCAAGCCACCGTGGTGGGTAGAACGAAAACAGTGCCACAAGAAGACTTCATAGCCTCCCTTGCTCCATTTCTTTCAACCCTCTATTATATATATTCCCACACGAACTTCGTTTTCTATTCGAACGCAACGGGCCCGCTACAGGTGTAACCACAACCTTGCGCGAACCCCATCCGATTTTTATGGGAATAATACAGATTATATATTCCTTTTATATAAGAAATATATATATATATATATATATATATATGTATATATATATATATATTCTTATATATAAGACAATAGTCTTCCTTGGGGATCTTCGATGGAAAAATATTGGTCTGTCTGTCGGTCTGGTCTGTCTGTCTGTACATTTGTCTGTTTGTCCGCTCTTAACGATATCTCAAACGGCACCAATCGGCCAACCCAATCCGCAGCGCCCACGAATATTGCTCTAGCTACAGCGTTCATACTTGTGCGATTTTCAATTAAAAAGCAATTATTGTGCAAATTTAAGGCACCATAACAAAATCGTCGATGTTTCGTATGAGTGCCTTTATACTACAGAAGGCACACACAAATATTTCTAAGGACCATAGTGTTTACGACGCTGCGCTGACAGTGCAACGTGATGCTCAAAAAAATTGCCCGCAGCTTCCCTCGGGGGAACACTGAGGAGGATGCGGAGCATATAATTGGTTAACGGGGTGTTAAAGTGCGACTTACTTGGGTCGATGGCTAAATTGGTTAACGTGGTTGTGAAATGGGGTGTTAAATTGCGACTTACTTGGGTCGATGGCTAAATTGGTTAACGTGGTTGTAGGAGGGGTGTTAAATGAGTGAACACGTACACACGTATGCGAAAGGACGGCGCTGGTCGAAGGGACGTCGATCATTGTGTTTGTGGATTCGTTGGAATTCATTTCACCGCGACCTTGGACGTCGACGCGCCGTACAAACCAACCGACGAGCGGCAACTGAGGCGAGCGAGCGCCGACCTTGAGTATATATACAGCGCGACGGCGCATGCACTGTCAGCTGTTGAATGTTCTCGAAGGAGAAGCGCGCGCGCAGCACAGATGGCGACGGGCGCGACGGCGCATGCGCTGTCAGCTGTCGAATGTTCTCGAAGGAGAAGCGCGCGCGGCACAGATGGTGGGCTACGGCGCATGCGCGCGCGTCAGCTGTCGAATGTTCGAGAAGCGGTGCGGACGGCGCGGACGGCGCACTACAAGGCGCGAGTATAAGATGCTTCCGCATCTAAAAGGTGTTTCCAACGCTTTGCTAAGACGACACTGTGGTGGCACCTGCCAGTCGCTTTTCGTTCTAACACCTTATCACCTCCGAGACAGGCGCACATCTTTTCCGCGGGCCGCACGCCTTCCTTCGTTTTCGAAGATAACTGCCAGATAGCGCTCGTGTCTAACTTGCCTAGATGTGCTCGTTCACCTCCGTTACACGCTCGAGGCACTCTAACGCAGTGCCTTCAGAATACCACTCACTGATTCTCATGCGCAGAACATCAAATATAGGTTTTTTCAACTCTCTCCAGACGCAAGATTATCGTGTTTCGACGACATTTGCAGTGTAACATGCAGATTCGGGGCAATATAAGCTTGGAGTGTACAACGCTAACAGCAATGCTCATTCTGGATTAAACGTGTTCCCCAACAGTACGACAGGAACTCTCTAAGTGAAATATGTAAATGCCGACGCGCCTCAGCGCAGATCCGAATACAGACGGTCGACTCTCTGTTTGCCGCTATCAGCACACAGCGTGTATTGCTGGTAGTTTGACTTTTTTATCCCTTTGGCCGCTTGGATAATAAATATTGATACCAAAATCGGTATGGCATAACATGACTATATGACGACCAGAAGTGACTAGTCAAATAATGAAAGTCATCACATATATGTCTTGAATGTCATGATTTACATTTCATGATCTTGCTACTCTTGTGCTGGTTTCGTTGACATGAAATATTGCAAAACTGATATTTCATGACATGACTGCATGGCAAACATATATGACAGACTCTAAGGTGGAATTCATGACATGCATGTCATGTGTGTCGTGGCTACCAGCCACGCTCATAGCGTGCTCGCGGCCGTTTCGCTAGCTCCACATATACCAAATTCGGTATCACGTGAGGTGAATGGACGACGAGGGTAAATAAGACGTCCGAAAATGAAAATCATAACATGAAAATTATGTACGGCATAGTTTACGTCTGCCGTGTAATTTTGTGCTCATTTAAAGTAACATATCAACCTTCCTCACTTGTGCTTTGCAAATCATCGATTCCCACCGCATGTAGTACGAAACTTTTTCTTGGATCTTGGGCAGAATTTCCCCAAACAAAGTGTTTCAATTTTATTAGCACGAGCACTGCCTTATTTATCGTCGCAACCACACGATGATATAAACATTGTCGTGCACAGGGTTCCTCTTCTTGAAGGTTTACTGTAGCGCTCCCCTTCCTATTAAGCCACCGGATTGGACAGACATTGCGCCACCCCTCTCTCTCTTTGATAACTATGTGGGTTCAAGCACCCACTCCTCTCACCCCGCTTTGCGCACTTCTATGAATGTAAATATATGGGTCAAGAAATCGCGTAACGGCTCGTCATAACAATCACTGATGACGACCATACAAGATACATGTGCCCTGTTTGACTGGAATTCGCTCTTATCTACCAGGTCAAGTTGAGTCACGTTTACTTTGTCATGTAAACGAACTTCTCGACCATGAGAGATTGTCTAAAACATAGCATTTTTATATACAACAACAACAATAACGCCACGCCATAGTAATTCTTAGTTAATTAGTTATTTAGTTATTTAGTTAGTTAGTTAGTTATTTAGTTAGTTAGTTAGTTAGATATTATAGGGCTAGTGCGATTCACTATATAACAGTTCCAAGTGAAAGATAAAGTTGTAATTATTCAAAGTGATGAAGTATCAAAAATATCAGATCATGTCACGGATCAGTAAAAAACAACTTTCTTTCAAGAACGGAAGAAATTAAATAATGAAAATATTCTCTGAGTATGTAAGTGCGTCTTTTGAAATCAAGCAGGAATAGATAGGCATTAGGTTATTGCAAAGTATTATAAAAACAGCTCTCTTTCTTCGGCAACACTGAGTACAATACTAAAACCGCCAACTGAACTCTGCGTCTTCTCTGCAGCATAACTCACAATACAGCGAAAAGACATTTACATAATAAGAAGCAACAATGAAAGCTTGCAGACGTAAAAGGTATCTTTTTTCCACCTCTTCTTTCTTCAATACTTCACCACACTTTTGACTTGTTACTTCTACAAAAAAACAATGTATCTTCTTATTACACGTTAAAATGACGTATGGTTCGTGCCTCATGGGAATGAACAATATTTCGCATTTTCACACTAAACCATTCACTATCCATTACGCAGCTCTTGGTGACAGCTGCAATCATTGTCTTCTAAATATGACACCTCTTTTTAACAAACATGCTGAGTTGAAAGGTCTAATCGATCAAATATATTATTTTATACCCAAGCAGGGGAATCGTAGCTAGGTTATAAAAAGAACGTCATGGTACCTACTAAATGAACCGAAGCACTGGTGTATGTCCCCTTATCCGTGGAAAAAAAAGTTCAGAACAAAAGGGTACTCACTCTGTGAAGCCGGAATGCTCTGTCCGTACAATTTCACCAGCGAGATTTCGGTAGTAACAGAGTAAGTTTTGTTAGGACCGGCGCCAGGTCTGACAATGGATCGGCGTTCCTTTTGATGTTCCTTTTGAGTCGCCAAACGGGTTGGCGGCCTGTGTCCGCCATGTATTGTTCCCACCTGGCCGGAGGGTGCGGCGTCCTGCCGCCGCGGCGCCGTGAGCAGTTCGGGAGACCACCGGTGCAGCTTCTTCTTTGGAAGATGACGGCGGCGGCGGCGGCCGGGAATCGTCCCGCTAATTGAACGAGTCGTTCGGCACCCTTTGAAGCTTGTTTACGGCGGCCCTTTCGATGGATGCAGTCATCAACTCCAGACCCCTCGCCCAGCGACACACCTTGACGGGGGGGGGAGCCGCGTTCGTGCCACATGGCCGTGCGGTGACCACGCTTCAGTTTTGAACGTTCGCGTGGACCGTGCGTGCTCGTCACCCTCGCGGGTAATGTGTGGTCCGTGATTGGACGGTGCCATCTGTACGCGGTCCCCGATCTAGGGATCTGGGGAGGACAGACCCTTTATAATGAGCCCCCACGGCTCATTCGGTGTGCTTTTTCGAGTGGAGAGCTCGCCATGTACGAAGAACGCCACTATATATCTAAACTTTCTTATTGACTTCTCTCTAATGTAAATAAACGTCTGTTCTCTGTTTTCCCATATAAGCATTGCTTCTCGCTATAAGGGACGAGTCCGATGGGAGCCAGCTACCAACGACGAGACCCACAGGACCCAGACCACAACAACTGGATGGCAGCGGTGGGATCGAGCTCATCGACCAGGAGGCAATGCTGAGACCTGCTGTCTGGAGGACCTAGAGTCGGACAAAACTGCTTCGTGGCATCTCTGACAACACGGGAAGGAACGCGTCCGAATTCATGACTGCATAGGGTGAGTGCACTGCTTTTCTTTGCTGAGATATCACCAGGCTTTGCGTAGGATTGTAAACAAAGCAGTGATTTGGTAACGGTTGACGGAAGTATTGATAGTACGTCAAAGTTGTTTAGTTAAAAGAGTTAGCAGCACCAAGGACCGCCATGAATTTGAAGGGACTAAAAAAGCCAGAGTTGTTAGAGTTGGCCCGAGAGCTGGGCCAGGTAATTGCCGAGACGAAAAGAAAGCAGGAGATCATTGACGCCATCGAGAAGATCGGGGCAGATGACGATGAGCTGAGCGAATGCTTGGAGGCTATTACGCAAAGGAAAGAGGAGCAGAGGCTCCGTGAGGAAAAAGAGGAGCAGAGGCTCCGGGAGGAAAAAGAGGAACAGAGACGTCGTGAGGAGAAAGAGGAAAGAGAACGTATCGATCGTATGGAAATGAAACGCCTAGAAATTGAACTAGCAAAGGCTCAATCAATGAACGGAGCTAGCGCAGTGGCACGAGAAAGAGAGCGCCGAATGACAGATTTGATGCCATCCTACGCGGTAGGAGGGGACATGGGTCTTTTTCTGGTGCACTTTGAGCGCACGTGCGAGAGGGAAAATTTTGCTAAAAACACGTGGCCCCAGCGCTTGCTTACGCTGCTGCCGTGTGAAGTAGCTGACATTATAGCCCGTATGGGTAAAGAAGACGCAGACGACTATGACAGAGTCAAAGCGAGTCTGCTCAAAAAGTACAGACTGTCAGCGGAGGCGTTCAGGCGAAAATTTCGTGAGATCGAGAAAGCCAAAGACGAGTCATACCCAGAGTTTGCGTACACCTTAAAGGTAAATCTGGAGGAATGGCTTAGAGAGGAGGGTGCGCTTGGCGACGCGGAAAAGACTCTGCAGTGTTTTGCGTTGGAACAATTCTTTCGGCGTCTACCTGAAAACATTAGGTACTGGGTTCAGGATAGACAAGGAGTAGATACTATCACGAGAGCGGCAGAGCTCGCAGAGGAGTACGTAAATCGCCGTGCCCTCGAAGGCAAGGATGTCCCTAGGAGGGAGATTAGTAAATATCGGGCCGACAAGCCTCCGCGATGGACAAAGTCGGGTCGGTATATGCCGAA
Organism: Rhipicephalus annulatus; assembly: GCA_013436015.1. Taxonomy (NCBI): domain Eukaryota; kingdom Metazoa; phylum Arthropoda; class Arachnida; order Ixodida; family Ixodidae; genus Rhipicephalus; species Rhipicephalus annulatus. Next base: position 9,590 of record WOVY01008662.1, on the reverse strand, counting down.
GGAGGGTTTAGACTCCAAAGGAAGCGGTGATGAGAAAAACAAGAGAAAGGAAGAAGCACCCGAGAAAAGGGCGGAAGGGCAACAGAAAAAGGCGTTCGAGGCCAAGAAGCCGATAGTTTGCTATAACTGCCAACAGACGGGGCATATTTCTTTGGGTTGTAAGAACCCGAAAGTTGTGTTAATGTCACTCTGTAGTAATGACGAAAACATGAAATTGCTAGAACCATACATCCGAGACCTAGTCGTGAATGGCCAACCGTGCCGCGTGCTCCGCGATTCGGCCGCCACTATGGATGTAGTGCACCCGTCCTATGTCGAGGAGAGTCAGTTTACAGGAGAATGCGCGTGGATAAGACAAGCAGTAGAGACAAACAGTGCATGTCTCCCAGTAGCAAGAGTCCGCATCGAAGGCCCTTTCGGTGTTCTAGACACTGAAGCTGCCGTTTCGGCACATCTCCCAGTGCAATACCCGTATTTGTTCTCAAATAAATCAGAGTACTTGCTGCGACAAAAAGGAATTGGGTTCAGTGAGGGTATCGTACAGGCCTTAACTCGATCCAAAGCAAGGGAGCTCGCCGCTCAGACAGTTTGTAAAGATCCGGTGGCAGACGAAACAGCTTCAGCGGCAGAGCCTTCTTTACCTGGCACGAAACTGGACCGCCCTATAATGGAGCCTCAAAACACAATATCTAAAGAAAGATGTAAGAAACCGGATGAATCCGAGGCATCTCGAGAAGTAGAATGCACCATAAAGCTGTTAAATGTAAGTCCTACAGAACTGATAGTGGAACAGGAAAATGACTCCACTCTCCGTAACTTAACGCCAGACGCGAAGGAAGGGGTGGCTAAGCAAAACATTCAGTTCACCAAGAAGGGGGGCGTCTTGTACAGAAAGTACACGAGTCGAAAAGGAGTTCGGTTTAATCAGCTAGTCGTACCGTATCCTTTCCGCAAGGAGCTGCTGCACCTGGTCCACGGAGGTTTGTGGTCAGGGCATCTCGGCATCAAAAAAACAAAAGAATGTTTGTTACGGGAGTTTTACTGGCCCGGCTGCTTTCGGGAGGTGGAGGCATTTGTAAGAAGCTGCGACACGTGCCAACGCGTTGGCAAGCCAGGGGATAAGGCTAAAGCACCTATGAAGCTGGTCCCCATTATCACAGAACCGTTTCGCAGGCTAGTTATAGACACAGTGGGTCCACTTCCTGTAACGCAGTCCGGGTACCGGCACATACTCACAGTGCTCTGCCCGGCCACGAAATTCCCGGAAGCAGTACCGTTAAAGGAGCTCAGCTCGGAGGAGGTAGTTAAAGCGCTTTTATCTATCTTTGCACGTGTAGGCTTCCCCGCAGAAATTCAGTCCGACCAGGGATCTGTTTTTACAAGTGCACTAACCTCGACATTTCTAGAAAAGTGTGGCGTTAAAATCATCCACAGTTCAGTGTACCACCCTCAGTCAAATGCTGTAGAAAAGGTACATTCAGTCATGAAACGGCTGCTACGCGCCCTTTGTTATGAGCAAAAAGAGGATTGGGAGGCTTGCTTGCCCGCAGCTATGTTCGCGCTTCGGATCGCTCCTCACGAATCAACAGGGTTTTCGCCTGCGGAGCTTGTTTACGGACGTGCTCTTCGCTCCCCACTTCGCATTGTTCGAGAATCTTGGGAGGGCCGGGCGGACGACCCTTCGGTAGTAGCATACGTGCTTGAGCTGTTAGACCGACTTCACGCAGCTCAAGAACTAGCGGAGCAGGAAATGCGCAGAGCTCAAAACAACGCTAAGCGCTATTATGACAAGACAGCCCGGACGCGAAGCTTTCGAGTAGGGGAAAAAGTGATGATACTGAAACCCTCACTGAAGAATAAACTTCAGGTCCAGTGGGAGGGACCTGTTGAGGTAGTTCAGAAATTGTCAGACACAAATTACTTGGTTACTGGACTGGGAAGGCGTAAAACGCAACAGGTGTACCACACTAATCTGCTCAAACCGTACCAGCAGAGGCATGCCGTTGTAAACATGTCGCTCAATCAACCGGAAGAAATGCCTATTGATTTCCCGGAGTTAACAACAGAAAACAAAGACATTGGCGAGACTATTAGTAACCTGGTAGAGCAGGCGGAGTTGGAGCCAGATCAGAAAGCGGAACTGAAGGAACTATTGTTTGACTTTAAAGAAACATTTTCAGACACACCTGGCAGAACCAAAGCCCTAGTTCATGATATTGAGCTGACATCTTCGGAACCAATTCGTTCTAAAGCTTACCGCGTTTCCCCGAGGCAACGGGAAATAATGGCCGCGGAGATAAACCGAATGCTCGAGCTAGGAGTGATCGAGCCAGGAGAGAGTGATTACACCTCGCCTCTGATCTTGGTTGAGGTCCCAGGGAAAGAGCCGCGACCGTGTATTGACTATCGGAGGCTCAACTCGATTACAAAGGACCAAACTTATCCAATTCCGCATATTGAGGAAAGGCTTGAGCAAGTCAGCAGTGCCAATTTCATCTCGACTTTGGATTTAGTCAGGGGATACTGGCAGGTGCCTCTAACTGAAAGGGCTAGTAGGCTTGCGGCGTTTATTTCCCCGATGGGAACATTTCGGCCGAAGGTCCTTAGTTTTGGATTAAAGAATGCCCCTTATTGCTTTTCTGGCCTAATGGACAAAGTGTTACAGGGTATGGAGGACTTTGCCCTCCCGTACCTAGATGATATTGCTATTTTTTCTTCTTCCTGGATAGCCCACATGAAACACTTGCGAGCTGTGCTATGTCGTCTGCGTGAGGCCGGCTTAACAGTGAAGGTTGCGAAATGCCAATTGGGGCGCGCTGAGGTAGCTTATCTAGGGCATGTAATAGGCCAAGGCTACCGCCGGCCGTCAGAAGTAAAGCTGGCCGCAATAGACAACTTTCCCCAACCACGAACCAAGAAAGACATTCGGTCGTTTCTTGGATTGGCCGGTTATTATCAAAGGTATATCCCGCGTTACTCTGACATTGCAAGTTCCTTGACAGACGCTCTTAGAAAGACTGAACCCCAGACCGTAAAATGGGATGGGGCCAAGGAACATGCATTTTCTACGCTAAAGAAGGCACTAAAAAGTCAGCCAGTGTTGAGCGCGCCTGACTACTCTAAGCCGTTCATTCTTCAGTGTGACGCCAGCGACCGGGGTATGGGTGTCGTGCTTTGTCAGAGGGGAGAGAACGACCAGGAACACCCTGTACTGTATGCCAGTAGAAAGCTTTCTGTTCGTGAGGAAGCATACAGTGCCTCAGAAAAGGAATGTGCCTGCGTTGTTTGGGCTGTGCAGAAGCTAGCTTGCTACATCGCCGGTTCTAGGTTCACAATAGAGACTGACCACTGTCCCCTCACATGGCTACAGTCCATGTCATCGAAAAACGGCCGTCTTTTGCGCTGGAGCTTAGCTCTTCAACAATACACCTTTGATATCCATTACAAGAAGGGTAAACTCAACAGCAACGCAGATGGTCTGAGTCGTTGTCCCTAGTACCCCGAGGGCTTCAAAACGATTTTCTGCTTTCTATCCTCGATTTGAGGCCCACTAGTTTTCTGTATTTATCCAAACATGTGTCAAGTGTTTTGTTTAATGTCTTCAAAAGTGGCTGATGTGGTGTTGCGACTCGGCGGGGGCCACAGGAATAAAGTTGAGGTAGAAGGAAATGACTTCCACAGGTGAATCTAAGTCTGGTGATTCTGAGTAGGGAATTGCCGTGTGCTTGCTCGTGTGTGGGTGTGCTTTCGGCGCAGTTTCCGCAGTTCCTCATTTGTGGTGGGCGGAAGATATGGTGGAGAGGGGTCACCTCATCCCTGCGAGCAACGCCCTCTTGGTCAATGATCATCGGATCCAGTGTTCGGGACAAAAATAATAGAGGAAGAGCCGACAAGCTGCAATACAGATCCCGCTGCACAGTACCTGCTGGCCACTGCACCTCGGGATCTTCTTTCCCCGGCGGAGAGGCTGTTAGGACCGGCGCCAGGTCTGACAATGGATCGGCGTTCCTTTTGATGTTCCTTTTGAGTCGCCAAACGGGTTGGCGGCCTGTGTCCGCCATGTATTGTTCCCACCTGGCCGGAGGGTGCGGCGTCCTGCCGCCGCGGCGCCGTGAGCAGTTCGGGAGACCACCGGTGCAGCTTCTTCTTTGGAAGATGACGGCGGCGGCGGCGGCCGGGAATCGTCCCGCTAATTGAACGAGTCGTTCGGCACCCTTTGAAGCTTGTTTACGGCGGCCCTTTCGATGGATGCAGTCATCAACTCCAGACCCCTCGCCCAGCGACACACCTTGACGGGGGGGGAGCCGCGTTCGTGCCACATGGCCGTGCGGTGACCACGCTTCAGTTTTGAACGTTCGCGTGGACCGTGCGTGCTCGTCACCCTCGCGGGTAATGTGTGGTCCGTGATTGGACGGTGCCATCTGTACGCGGTCCCCGATCTAGGGATCTGGGGAGGACAGACCCTTTATAATGAGCCCCCACGGCTCATTCGGTGTGCTTTTTCGAGTGGAGAGCTCGCCATGTACGAAGAACGCCACTATATATCTAAACTTTCTTATTGACTTCTCTCTAATGTAAATAAACGTCTGTTCTCTGTTTTCCCATATAAGCATTGCTTCTCGCTATAAGGGACGAGTCCGATGGGAGCCAGCTACCAACGACGAGACCCACAGGACCCAGACCACAACAGTTTGCTATTGCACACGAGTTATTTTTCGCAAATGCATGAAGGATCATTTGAGTTTTTATTCATTCATTTATTTATCTATTTATTTGTTTGTTTATTTGTTGAATTATTTATTTATTTATATGATTACGCACAAGACAATAAGGGAAACGGCTCTGCCTGCCCAAATACTACAGGGCTTTTCCGACAGTGCCCGGCTTTCATTGGGAAACACCATTAGGCTACATATTATTAAAAAACACGCTAACAGTGCTCAAGAGAGTCGCAATCAAGTTCTAAAATGCGTTGGAGTGGCGAAACCTTTGGTGATTTTTAATAATGAAGGCACGTGCATGCCTACAGGAAAATCGAGTGAACTGCTAAGTCGGTGTCGTAAACAAGAGAAGCACATCAATACGAAAGCCCCGTGTGTCTCCCGAAATGCATGGTCCACATGAATTCGGGCGCGGGATTGCGAACAAACAAGTGCAGTTTAAAAGCTCGAATGCGCCTCCGCTGGCACAGGAAAACGCTCGTCCAGCAAACAGAAGCAAGTAAGACTCAAAAAGCACACGTCTAAGAAGCGACGCAGTAGTATGTTTACGGTATTACGAAGGATTACCGTTTCCGAGTCTCAACTTTTCTCGTTTCTGCCACGAGGGGACTATATGCCTAAACACTCGTATCGACCGAGCCCTACATACTCAAAGTTGGGAGGCCTGGCGAATACCTTTCCGCGACATGTAAATAATTGTGAATCGCCGACTACTCTCAGTGGCGCATGCTAGTGCAACTCGGTTCTCGGCAGATTTTGTCGGCTCGTCACGAAACTGCAAAGGGCATGTTGCAGTGCTCACCGTAGACGGCTAAATGGACGTCTTGGGGGACAGCAGCCTCTTTCAGATATCATTCGATTTTCATATAACCACCATGAGGAACAGCTTGAAGAATACACCAATGGAGGCATAAGATTCAGGCTACTTTGCTCTCCAAGCAAGATCGTGGACGGGAAGCAGGCAAGAAACTTTCAAATTAGGTCTCCGACTCAAACAAAATTATGGCCAAAAATTGTTAGAAACCTAAACTGACTTGCTTTGCAATATTTACAACATTCAACGCGAAATAATAACTAGGCGCTACAATTTCATAACATATTCTTATACCGTCTTTCTGCTGACACGAGTCTGGGTGACCCCACGGAGACGTCTTGCAGATGCGCTGCCTTCCTCGCGCAAGTCGTATTCTATGCTGTCTTTAAACTTAGACTGTCTACGATGCTGTACAGAATTGAACCACCGCCAAAGAAATAGCAAGGAGAACTGGGTAGTGGGACTTCTTTTATAGTGCGACCTTCAAAAGCAAACGTAACACATGTGGCCTACACAGCTTCACTAACAGTTTCTCTTCCTCGCAGCTCGTTAGTACTTGCTCAAGCGTAATAGCACTAGCCTTATGTGCAGCAAGCATGTAACACCACCACGGCCAAGCCATGAAAGGAGTATCGTGGGTACAAAAGGAGCGCGCCTGTCGCTAATGCAAAGGGCGGATCAATTAAAGACCACCACCAGCTTTGCGTCCCGGAATAACGCGCGTTGAGGCACGTTGGCGCGTTGAGACACTCGGCAGGGCTGCGGATCCAACCATTCGCGGGCGGCAAGGCATTTTTAAGCGTTAAACGGAACCAAGTTCGGTATAAGCCAGTGCGTCGTCAGCAGAAAAAGCCGCCGCGACAATCGGCGTAATACATTCTCATTCGTCGTTTTACCGATTGTCGCCTGTCACGACGCCATCAGCTGTCGCGCTGGTGTGCGCGCGAAGAAGTACCGCATATACAGTGACATCACAGGCGTCGCGTTACTAACGGTGGTTGGTGAATAAGACCTACAAGGCTCGCGTGAGGATTTGTTGGGTGATTGTGCCTGGCGTACCAACCAGTATTGCAAAACAGCTTCGTCTAATCTCGCAATGAAGGTTGCGGAAGGATTAGAAAAATAAAAGTCATGTCCACTTGTTTGTGGCACTAAGCTACGAAACGATTCATGTAGGTTTCTCTAAAAAGAAGCTTCTTGGTTGAAGAAACATTCGTCCTGGTTGGCGGGACTAATCCCGGAAGAATACATTGTCATCGCTTGTCGCAGGCCACGGCGCAATGCTCCGAAACATCCTGAATATTCGAGGCTGTTCGGTCAAGACTACGCACAGGCCCGCAAGAGTAACCAAGTGCATTTTTAGATTCTACGCGAACACGAGTGATAACGCTGGAAAGTTCGATAGGACATGCATAAAGGCCGACGTGTTTGACAGAGGAGCAGATGAGTCGTGCTTGCCGTTATATTTGTACAGTCAGTGTCTCTTTCTATTCCCTTTACCTGGTGACAGTTCGCTTCATTAAAGTATTTCATCTTTGCCCATTGCATCCTGCTTTCGTCTGGTGAAGGAGCGACCACGCAACATTGCTCAATCACGCCAACTAAGTGACACAGTTCCGAAGTTATATCTTGTGAGCAAAACAGGCCAATGCCCTGTAGCATACACCTCAGGTGCTGTTCCACAAGCTTGTTTGGTTGGTTGAAGGTGTTTAAGGTCCCAAAAACACTCAGGCTGTGTGAGACGTCATATTAGAGGGAGACGGGGGAAGGAAAGGGGGGATCTAAGTTATTTTTACTATACCTGAGGAGTTTTAATATGCACTTGCGTAGCACACGTTCCACAAGGTGCAGCATGCAATGGGGAGTTCGTGGATCACCACTTTGTTGCTGCGAACCCACATACAGCTTGTTTCTTTCTTTTTGCTTATTCTTGTGCTCCATTTTCCCTGTACATGGGGGCCAATCAGTACAGCGCCATAATTTGGCGGTAGCATGGAAGTTTGTGGAGATTCCATTTTCAGTGGAAGTACGAATCTGTGCAGCCTTCCTTGTTTCTTTCCGGCTTTCTTTTTCTTACATCTTGTCTTTCTTTCTTTTGCTTATTTTTTGTTTGTCCTTGTCTTTTTTCTATCTTGATTTCTATTATTTTCTCACTCTTTTCACTTTATTTGTTTCTCTTTCTAGAACTTTGCATTTTTCTTCCAAAGTTTTTTCTTCTTTACCTTTATATTTCGCACTTCTTTCCGCTTTTTTACTCCAATACGTGATTTTGTCTACGTTAGTCCAAGCGTATTAGTTTTGTTATCCGGATGACGATAAGTGATTATTATCAAGACGTTTGAATAACAAAAGGAAAAAGACTTTTTGGCGCGAGCGAACGCCTAAAAGAGAGCGTTACGGCAAGCAAAATCAACAGCATACGACTTCTTACGACAGCTCAGCACCCCTAGGGTGCTCCGCTTTAAATTATTACGACTGGGTTTCGCACGTGACAGTCTTTCAATGCACTGTCACCCCTGTGGTAAATCTGCGAACATCACTTCTTGGTCGGTGCTTGCAGCCTTCCCTTGCGTAGAAAGTTGAGGGAAGGGTACTTCCTGCGTTTATTTTTCTCTCTCATAAAAAACACAGTTTGTCACTTCCGCTATATCCATACAACGTAGGTGTCACAAAACAATCAAGAATAATGACATAGTACGATAACAAACATTATTTTATTTTCCCGCTATTGACAGAGCGGGTTCCTACTGCAATGCAGAATTTAACCAAAAAAGAACTTACCAATTCTGGCTATAATATTGACGCTACAAATCGCGTAAATCTACGCAACGTATTCACAGCTGGAAACGAGCAATGGACGCCTATTTTTTATTCTTTTCTCTTAAGAACAGATACTAGGCTGTTATTGAGGAAACCGGACTATAGCGTTTGCGCAGTTGACGATTATCTTACGAGTATCAATACAAAGTGTGCAGTGAAATTTGGAGGTAATGTATTTATACAGGACACTAGCAAGCTGTCCCAAGAAACAATAAGCCTCATTAGGAAGCATAAAAGCCTCAAATAAAACAGACAAAATAAAACTGGCAGAGCTTTCAAAGTAAATTACTCAGCGTTAGGCATCCGATGTCAGAAGGTATAACGTGGAGAGATTTAAACAAGCTCTAAAGAAAGGAAGAAGCAAGAAAGTGGTGAAGAGGAACCTTTGGATAGGCAAAATCACATATGTGAGCTAAGGGACAAGGAAGGCTAAGTAATTGCCAATATGGATAGGATAGTTGAAGTAGTGGGTGTAGTTTACAGAGATCTGAGCAGTAGCCCGGGACAAACCACGGCCATAATGTAAGGATTACCAGTAACCTTTGATGACATCCCACCAGTAATAACCGAAGTTAGGAAAGCCTTGGAGGAATGCATACAGAAAGAGCTGCTGGTGAGGATCAAGTAACATCAAATCTGCTGAAAGACGGAGAACTGATTGTGTTAGGAAAAACTGTCCCACCCTGTTTACGAAGCGTCTTCTGACGGGGAGGGTACTGGAATCTTGGAAGAATGCTAGCATTATTTGATTTATAAAAAGACTACAAAGACTTTGAGGAATTACAGGTTGATAAGTTTGTTCTCCGTCGTGTACAAGCCAGTTATAAAGATAAATGTTAAGATATACAGGACAACATTAGAATTCCATTAACCAAAGGATCAAGCAGGATTTCGTTCGGGGCTCATCAAACAATCGACCACATTCATACTATCAATCAGGTGAGGGAGAAATGCTCAGAATACACTCATCCACTATACATAAAATTCATAGATTACGAGAAGGGCATTTGATTCCCTAGAGATATCAGCAGTCATGCAGGCACTAAATCAGGGCGTCGACGAAGCATACATATAAACATTCTGAAAGGAATCTACAGCGGTTCATTTGCCACCATAAGTGCTCCATAAAGAGAGCGACATAATACCAATTAATAAAAGTGTAAGCCAAGGGGATACAATTTCTCTAATGCTATTTACCCGCGTGCTCAGGGGAGATTTTTAGAGGCCTAGAATGG
>WOVY01008661.1:0-12230 GCA_013436015.1 Rhipicephalus annulatus | reverse complement strand
TTACGAGGCTTTTACATAAGGTCTTTGTACGCCGACTGATGGCCAGCGTGCCGATTGACTTCGTCAAAGAGCTTTTCTACCGGTTGATTGCTGCGCTGAAAACTTGCTCTTACTGCAGACTGTGATCGACGAAGCCAGGCACAAATTGAGACCCTTGACAATAGCATCGGTAGATGTGGCGAAGGCGTTTGATCGAGTAGCCCACCCAGCGATCACTCAAGGCTTAAAAAGGAAAGGCATCGCTGGGGACTTTTGTCAATACATTGCCGATTTTTACTCGAGAGCGACTACTGTACTCACGTATGAAGGCCACACTAAAGTTGCTCACCCTGCCAGAGGTGTTCGACAGGGGGACCCCCTGTCGCCCCTTTGTTCAATTGGTCCTGGACGAGTTTTTTTGAGGATCAGCCAGCCCGCATTGCCTTTGAGAGTGAAGGCCTGTCTGTCAATGCAATGACCTTCGCAGATGACATTATATTGGACCGCCAGCACCAAAGCTGGGCTTCAATGTCAGGTGAACTCGCTGACCAGGTACCTTAAGGAACGTGGTCTGCAGGCCAATTCTGACAAGTCAAGAAACCCTGACCATACTGCGGAGTGGTCGTGACAAAAAGGCCAAGGTGGACACTGAGCACATTTACACGATCGGAGACAACCCCTTCACTGTCACCTCCCCATACCTCGGTGTGTGGAAGTACTTGGGGATTCGCTTTGACGGAACGCAGGCAACCAACAGCACGTACGAGGAGATCTAAAAGTACTGCTGTTGCGATTATCAAAAGCTCCTCTGAAACCGCGAACAAAGAATGTTTGCCTTGAGAACTTACTTGATACCCAAGCTAATTCATCGGTTGGTCCTGGGACCTGTCTCCTCAAAGCTATTGAAGAGCCTTGATGCGATGGTGAGAGAGACAGTGCGAAATGGTTGAATCTACCCCAAGACGTGACACTCGGGCTCTACTATGCGCCTGTTCCGGAAGGCGGGACTTGGCGTCATGTGCCTGAGGTCGGTGATTCCGGCCCTGAGGTTGCGCCGTTTGAGGTCGTTGATACTTAGCAGCCACTTTAAATGCGCGGTGGCTGCAGGTAAAGACTTCGTCAGACGCGCTATACGACAGGCCGAAGGCTTGGCGGTGTTTCGAGGCGACAATATTGACAGTTCTGCGGCGTCGCGCAGGTTTTGGACACGTATCCTTCACCAGAGCTATGATGGCCCGCCACTGTCCCGATGTGCGGATGCGAAGGGGTCAACGGCGTGGATAGGGGAAGGCACTACATTTATCAAAGGGAAGGAATATGTCGACCTCGTAAAATTCCACATTGCCGCAATCCCCAACCTCACCCGCCTGAAGCGAGGACAAGAAGTCTCAAAGAAGTGCCGGGCCGGATGTAATGCGGATGAGTTGTTAGGACACGTACTGCAAAGGTGCCACCGTACCCACCACCAAAGGATTGCCAGGCATCACTGCATCCTTCGATACATAGCCAAAAGGCTTAGAGAAAAGGAATGGCAAGTTCGAGAAGAGCCGCACTACCGGACCTCTCAAGGAAACGGGATTCCTGACCTTGTGTTGTCTAGGGACGGGCAGTGCGCGGTGTTAGACGTCCAGGTGGTGGGTACTAGGGTGGACCTGTCAGAGGCTCATGAAGCAAAAACAAGGAAGTACCTAATCCCCGACATGCTGATGCACATTACATCTGAGACAGGAGCAAAGTCCTATCCGATGGTCTCATCCATTACCTTGACGTACCGAGGCACGTGGGCGTCTGAGTCTACAAGGATCCTACTTGATCTGGGCATTGGAGGTGAAGACATAAAAGTGGCAACCATAAGATGCCTCGAGAGAGGCCCGCGGGCCTTTAGGGTGCACCAAAGGTCAACGTCTGTACTTAACAGACACGACCAGCATGGGCTCGAGTAGCCAATTTCCAACGCTGCAAGCGCAGCATTGGCAGCTAAGCAAGCTGCCAAACGGGTCCCTCTGCCCTTTCAGAGTGGCAAGATAACATATATCTGAGGGCTTGCCTCACTCCTGGAGTAGGTGCCCAATGATGATGTTAAAAATAGCCAAATGCCTCGTCATCTAATTAGTGAGGCGCATGAATGGATTAACGAGATTCCCACTATCCCTATCTACTATCTAGCGAAACCACAGCCAAGGGAACGGGCTTGGCAAATCAGCGGGAAAGAAGACCCTTTTGTGCTCGACTTTAGTCTGACTCTAGTCCCACACTGTACACGCAGCGTGCCCCCCCCCCAAAAAAAAGAATCGATACGACGCTATCGAAGACATCAGATATCTTCTACATTTTCCCACATGTTGGCATACCATAACCGTTTCATTGAAGATTTAAAAAAAAGCAGCTTCAGGTCACAATGTAGGCTAGAGATCTTAAAATTGACACTAAAGAGCATTGGATTAGGGAGTGTGGGAACGGGCAGTCGGAAGGGGAAGAACTCATTGGCCCTAGTGCTTTTACTCTCGGTTTATTGATGGCGTTTTATATCAACCAACTGGCTTCTATTCCCCATGAAAAGAGAGTTGGGGAAAAAATACTGCTCGAAAATGTTACGAAAGGAGTATCCTCTAACCCAATGAAATGCAGCATCTTTATTGACCCGAAGATTGAAACTAACGATCGCAAAATTTTACATCTGCAACAATATTTTGCTCATGAGATTTTGATTATGATGCTTTAGAATTTTAAATCTACCGTAATTGTTTTCCACATAGGACTATTGGTTTAGCTTGCATGCAGTAATGTTCCGTTCCCATGCCTTGTGGTCGCGTTTTGGCCCGAGTTTGAAGCCAGACGTTTTGGACAAGCCGAAACAACTGCTCGAAGTACTCACAGCCGAGCCGACCACTCCTCCGGCCATGTATGCCGCCGAAAGCGCCGACAAGATCCAGCCTCGTTTGCGGACCAGGTTCCACTCGTCTACTTTGAAATGTAGGTGCGAGTCGCCGGTATTGTACTCCCAGCCAGAGTCGCAAGGGACCGTGGTACGGTTGCCCGGATACTCTGCCGATAACTCGGCGTACAGCAACGGGGGCTCGAACTGGCTTCGTCTCTCGGTACAGTCTTCCCCCAGGACGAGTTGTATGCTGACGTTCCTCCATGCCTGTGGGTCGATGTAGGAGTACCTGGCCGGAGGCCTGCGTAAGGCAGGATGAGGTTCGAGCACACGAACTTCATTGAAGCCGAAGCCCATCATGAAGTTTTCAGTTGGGAGCGTCTGTACATGCGCGATGGAGGACGCTTTAGAAAACGACTTGGAAACGTTTTTAGTGCGAAATCAATGTGGCGATCGGGGCATTAACACACCTTCCCACGAGCATTTCACTCACTCACTCACTCACTCACGATTAGTCGTGACGGCTTTATTGGTGTTGCTCGCCATTTGATAATTCATAACGAACTAGTGACTATATGCCCATAAGTACGCTCAGCCGACGTTGACCTATCGAGCAAAGCATTGAAGAATGACACCGAAAATCTGCGTATAAGACATGAGCGCTACATGGCAACAGGAAAATAAACGCATAGGTGTAGCAAATAGCTTTTATGGTGAAAACATCACTGCTAACCCAGGCGTGCCACAAAGAATAGCTGAGACTAGCACATGTGCCAGTGATCCTCTCTTCCTGTTTACTTATAAAGCATGACACAGATACAAGCACAAAAAGAACGAAAGGGACACCATTCGTTCCTTTTGTGCCCTTTTGGCTCCTTTTGTGCTAATCTCCATGCGCTGCTTCATAAGTAAACATGCACTATCAGCAACTCACCCAATTTTCGAAGTTGTCGCCTCTTCCCTTCATGATCCATTCTGGCTTGCGCTGAAGGTATCAGAGCTGCCTAGGAAGGTGAAAGTCTACACTTATTTGCACCAGTGGTCCATGGGCCTTGCCAGGTCAGTAGAAGCGAGCGCGTGCTCAACAGCCGTGAAGAACGCCACAGTAGTGCAGACCAGAACCATGGTCTGGATCCCACCGTGTCCACAAAGTAGAATGTGGTCCAGCGGTGACGAGACTGCTACCGTCGTAGTCGTGGCTGCAGTCGTAGCGACTACGGCAGTGCTGATCTGGGCCTCCTCGTGATGACCTTCCTGCTGTGGAGACAACGGGGAAGTTGGATTGGACGCGGTCTTCACGACAAGAGCTGTCCGAATCGTCTTGCACTCGTCTTCGGCGCTACCGGTGACCACCGCAATGAAGGCCTCCCGCTCTTGACCATTGTGTCATGAAAGCGTGGACGTCGGAGCGGTCAACGGCTGAATGACGATAACCCGTTCGTCTTCGGGAATCATGGACTGCTCCTGCAGATATTTCCATGACGACAGTAGCGTGGTCAGTGCAATTATAGACTGATTGGTGGTGTCCGGCTTGTTTTCTTTGCCGCTGGACATCTTGTCAGTGTCCCACCGGCCATCACACGGCGAAAGCGAAGACGTCAGGGTGGTCAATGCTGTTTCAAAGTGCTAAATTGGTCTTTGTCGCCACAAATTATGGAAGACTCCAGCTGAACTACGCATGGTGATAGCAGCGTTGTTCTGGTTCACGCGCTCAGCAAAGACACAACCACACGAGACGCTAGCTAGCAAGGGACTGTTTATTGATGGCTACCGCGCCGCGCGCGCACCCTCTCTCAAGGTGGCCAGGTGAGGTGGGATCATCCCGATTTATTAAGCGGTGGCCCGCCTGGTACATCCTCCTTTTTCTTTAGGTGATGTAGTCGGCAAAGCGCGTCGGTGCTCTACGTGGCCTAGTTGATCTTCTGAGACTCGAGTCGGCTGCTTCTTGTGCCTGGCAAGTGACCTTATGCTGGGACGGGACCACGTCGGGGTCCCTTGATGGTTGACTTGCAATGGGTGGTGCACGTGCAGCTGACTGGTTCAGCAGAGCATCCGATGCAGGCGCCTGTTGCGACGGATGTCGTTCCTTTCGTGATGCGGATGCTGTTGTCAAATCGGGCGCTGTATCTGATGTTGAATGTTGTCTATGCTGTATAGGCGACGGGATTATCGGTGCGACATCCTTGTCATCCAGTGGGTCTAAGTGTTCGGGCGTCCTTTTTAGATGCTGACGATTCCTTCGATAACGCCGGCCTTCATCTGTACAGACTATGTAAGATCTAGGGCCAGCAAGTTTCTCTACTCGGGCTTTCGGAAACCACCCTTTGTCGTTTCTTATTCTGACGACGTCCCCTTCGGAGAGAGGTGTGAGAGGTATGCCTTTGCAGTGATCCTGTGGATGTTTCCGCACTGACGATGTCGAAGCCGATGAGAAGTCTGGAAGTCGTCCCCGAAGCATCCGTCCCATAAGGAGCTGACTTGGTGTGCGTCCGTCTATCAGGGGCGAGATTCGATAATTGAGCAGTGCAACCCAAAACTCCTCGCCAGCATACTCACTTTTCTTCAAGAGGCGCTTTACGACCTGTACCCCTTTTTCAGCTAAACCATTGGCCCTGGGGAAGTGTGGACTGGATATGGTATGAGTAAAATCGTATTTTACTGCAAACTGTCTAAACTCTCGCGATGTGAACTGTGGTCCTCCATCGGTACAGACTTCAATGGGTATACCGTGGCGAGCAAACATGGTACCTAGTGTGTCCACTACGACCTGACTTGTTGACTGAGGCAACTGTTCCACTTCTGGGTAGTTGGAGTAGGCACAGTACGCAACCAGGTAACGCTTGCCCCCATGGTCAAATAGGTCGACACCAATTCGCTGCCACGGCCGCGTTGGGATTTCCCTCGATAACAGTGGCTCTGAAGGTTGCCGGTAGGCAAAGTGCTGACATGTGACACACTTGCTAATGAGTGACTTGATGTCAGCATTCATCCCAGGCCAGTACATCAGAAGGCGTGCTCTGGCTTTGCACTTGCTCATTCCCAAATGGCCTTCATGAAGACGTTGCAGCATGGATCGCCTCAGACTCTTTGGGATGACCACCCTGCTGCCCCGCAAAAGCACTCCATCAACATATGACAGTTCTGACAAACATGGAGCTAATTCGCCTGAGAATGGTCGTCCTTCCTGGAGTGCCTCCACCACTTGCTTGAGGTATGGGTCCGCCAGGATTGCAGAGGTCAGTTCAGTCTTCGTGTTCTCACTTACGATGCTGGCTAGCACGCGAGTCGCATGGATGCATACGTCTTGTTCGCTTTCTCCGTCACTCGGTTGGGTTCCTGGAATTCGGGACAGCGTGTCCGCCACTAGCAGATGCTTCCCAGGAACATACTGCAATTTGATATCAAAAGGCATTAGCCTCAAAAAATAGCGCTGCAATCGTGGTGGCATTTCACTCAGGTTCTTTTGTGAAATAGCAAGCAAAGGTCGGTGGTCTGTTTCGACTGTCACTGATAACCCCAGTACGAACTCCCGGAAACGCTCACAAGCAAACGTCACGGCCAGCGCTTCCTTTTCAATTTGGGCATATTTTGTTTCAGCCTTCGAGAGCACCCTTGAAGCATAACCCACTGGGCGCCAATCTTGGTCATGGAGTTGAAGAAGAGCAGCACCTACTGCAAAGCTTGATGCATCAGCTGAGAGTTTCGTTTGCTTCAATGGGTCAAAAACTGCGATCACTGGAGCCGATGTCAAAGCCTTAATAAGATCTTTCCATTCTTTGTCATGGTGAACTTCCCATATGAATTCAACATCATTCTTTATCAATGACCTAAGGGCGTCAGTTCTTTTTGAGAGATTAGGTATGAATTTGCCAAAGTAATTCATAATACCTAAAAACCTTTGAACTTCCTGTTTACTCGACGGCTTTTGCATGTTGGCAACGCATTCAATGAGACTAGCATCGGGTTTTATTCCTTCTTTGCTGATACAATCTCCCAGGAATTTAACTTCGGCCTTAGCGAACAGACACTTTTCTTTGTTCAGTGTCAGGCCAGCCTTTCTCGCTGCCATCAGTGCTGCACGCAGGCGTTGATCATGCTGCTCTTTTGATGCACCCCAAATTAAAATATCATCGACATATACGCGTGTGCCCGGCAGGTTTTCAAACACTTCCGTCATTGCCTTTTGAAATACTTCGGGGGCGGACGCGATACCAAATGGCAGGCGCAAAAATCGGTATCTTCCGAACGGCGTGCTAAAGGTGCAGATCTTTGAAGTGTCTTCGTCTAAGGGGATCTGGTGAAACCCGCTATTGGCATCAAGCTTGGTGAACATCACCGCTCCTGCCAGCTCTGCTTCTATTTCTTCACGTGAGGGTAGGTGATAATGCTCGCGTTTAAGGCTTCGATTAATGTACCGCGGGTCCAGGCATATTCGCATGCGGCCATTCTTCTTCATAATAAGAACAAGTGGACTCACCCAGTCCGACGGCTCTTCCATTTTGCATATGATGCCCTGCGAGACCATCCGGGCCAACTCCTGCTTAAGTGGCGCTCGCAGTGCGTGTGGCACTTTCCTCGGCGGCATGATCGTGGGGCGCGCATCATCCTTCATTGCCAGCGAGTATGGTCTACTGATGCAGCCCAGCCCGTGGAATAACTCCGGGAACTCGGTGACCCAGTCGGTGCTAACGTCACTTCTTGAAGACACATCGTGAACGCGGGAAATCAGCCCGAAGCGCTCTGCTGCCTTCAATCCGAGTAGGACTTGCTTGCCTCTCTTGACCACAAAAAAAACTGATATTCTCTTGCTGCTCTCCTAGACGTAGTGGCAGACTGATAACGCCCAAATGATGTATTTTGCTTCCTTCGTAGTTAGTAAGTACTGTGGTCGATGGCCGCACCATGGTCGGCAAACGCATCCTGCGAAAGTACGAGTACGGCAATATGTTCGCTTGCGCTCCTGTATCCACTTTCAGTTCTGTCGGGTGCCCGGCAAGGTCCCCTGCCACCGTCCAATCCTGATTTTTGGACACGTTTCTGATTTGCACCGTGAGAACTTGAATGTCTTCATCGGTTAGCGTCCGAGGACTCCTCCAGTGCATCTTCTGTTGCAGCGACGCCTAACTCATGAACGCCGCGTCTACTCCTGCAGCAAGCTGCAAAATGGTTTCTTTTGTTGCACAGCGTGCACGTTTTTCCAAACGCTGGGCAGCGTCTTGGTCCGTGAATCTTGCCACAGTAGCCACAGCGTCGACGTTGTCCGCTCGTTCGAGACTGTCCGGCAGCGTTTGCAATTTTTTCGACTCTCTGCACCTTTGCTTCGCTTTCAAGAGCACGGTTCTGCGTTGCTGCCAGTTCCGCGGCTTTGCAGATTTCTACAGCTGATTCTAGGGTTAAGTCCTTCTCCTGAAGCAGGCGTGCACGTAGCTTCTTGTCGACGATACCGCACACTATCTGGTCCCTCACCATCGAGTCCCTAAGTTCGCCAAAATTACAAGTCTGTGCTTTCAACTGAATATCGCGCAAAAACTGTTCGAAAGGTTCACCATCCTGTTGTTGCCGACTGCGCAAAACGTACCTCTCGAATGTCTCGTTGCACCGAGGCGTGCAGTAGTCTTCGAAGGCTTTGACGATCGAGTCATAGTCTTCTCGTTGTTCTGCTGATAGAGGTAGGGTGTTAAACACTTCAATTGCCTCTGGGCCCGCGACGTGTAGAAAGATGGCAGCCTTCTGTGCTGGCGTCCGTTTCTTGTTGGTCTCAGTAGCTTTGAAGTAGAGTTCGATTCGTTGGCGGAACTTTTTCCAGTTGTCGGCCGGAGCATTTGTCAGTACAAGTGGCTCGGGTGGTGGTAGGCAGTCCATCTTCAGCGCAGGGTTCGACTGTTACACTTCTGACACCATGTTCTGGTTCACGCGCTCAGCAAAGACACAAACCACACGAGACGCTAGCTAGCAAGGGACTGTTTATTGATGGCTACCGCGCCGCGCGCGCACCCTCTCTCAAGGTGGCCAGGTGAGGTGGGATCATCCCGATTTATTAAGCGGTGGCCCGCCTGGTACAGCCGTAGCAGTCGCAAACTGGTTGATGGTTACTTGCTCGCTTTCTTTGGCACTGGCCACCTTGACGTGTCGCTGCTCGTTGTGAGGAGACAGGGACGAAGTCGCAGCGAGCAATATCTGGTTGACGGTGGTTCGTTGGTGTTCGTCACCTGGAATGAGGGCAGCTCGCTGGTCATCATGCGGAGACAGGCACGACGTCGCAGCGGGCAATGACTGGTCGACAGTGGTCTGTTGATGTCGGTAACTAGGAATGAAGGCAGTCTCCCGCTGACCTTCTAGTGATGGCCGTGGCGTCGTCGTGGCGGCTGCAGACTGGTTGGTGGTGGTGGTTCGCTCACTTTTTCTGCCACTGACTACGTTGTCGGTGTTTTGCTGGCCCACGTGAGGAGACGGCGGGATCCTTGGCTGACTGGAGGTGGCCCGACGCTTGGCTCCCGCTTATCTCATCTTCACGGTCAACGCGTGTTCCCTCGTGTGGCACACTGGCTGGCTGAACGCTGCGTGGCACCCTCAGCGAAAGTGGACGATGGTTTCGTCGTCGCCGCGTGGCCACGATGGCTTCGACAGAGCGACTGCCGCTGGTAGTCTGCTGCGTTGCTTTTGAGAAGCTTTTGAGGAGCGACGCGAAAGTACGACCTACGTCAGAGCGTTCGAAAGCTGCTTCTCGTTACGCGATACCACGTGCGCCTCGTGGTGGGCCCTGCTTCTTTTTCTTCAACTACAGAATGTGGCACGCTTTGTAGTGAAATGTGCTAATACATTAACGAAGTCTTCGATAGAGCAGAGAGCAATATTGATGCTCGCATGTCTCCCAAATATTTCTAAAGGCGATTGCCTTAGTGTAGATGTAGATCCTTGTCTTGTCGCCTAAAAGATCTTGGCTCATACCCACAAGGAGGATAAACTTAGGGTGATCTCTAGATGGTCCAGTGATATCTGTTGTGCCTGATACAGCTTTTACTACAGAACATAGACTCCAAATATATTCGTTTACTTCAAGATCCCATGAAAATGAAATTACCTGTTCGAGACTATGAGCTTCTTTTGCTGGGGATAATAAGTCTCCAATTCGCAAACTGGAAGTGGTTATAACAAAATGTCCATGCCGTATAGCTTCACTTAGTTTTTATCAATGCAGATGTGGCCCATAGGGTGTCACATACTTTAAGTTTTAATTGTAAAGAGCTTGAAAACATCGATCGTGTGCAAACAACGAAGCTGTTAAAGCTGGCATTTAGACACCCGTTAACAAAAAACCCTGCTGCGTTGTCATAGGAATTACCACAGCTGCGCGCAACCTGTCCTAAAAACAGCCATGCCACCTCCGCGGCAAGAAACAGCCTACACCATAGCAACTGCCACAGTTTCTAACACCTTGGCTTAGGGACAGCGATTTGAACACATTGAGACTGGTTAGCTTTGCGCGTATTGCCTTATCTGCCTGTGGCCATGATAATGATAATGATGCTTCGAACATGGTCAATACTCCTTTAGGGGGATCGGCTATGTTGGTTCGCGTCTCGTCGGTGTTACCCGCGCACCGTTCGCATAGTGCGCGAACGAGTACCTCGATATCTCAGTCTTCTGGATAGTCGCCGTGCGTGACGGATCTTGGTGGGGCATGGACGGAGCATAGCGGTGGGCGTGTTAAAGACGCTTGCTTTCGGCTGCCTTGGCTCGCGTCTCATTGGTGTCCCCCGCACGTTATCTGCATAGTGCGCGAACGAGTGGCTTTCTTAGTGTCTTGGAATGCTGTGCGTGGCGGATCGTTGGTGGGGCAAGGACGGAGCAGAGCGGCGGGCGCGTTGAAGTCGCTTGCTCTCGGCTTCTTTGGCTCGCGTCTAGTCGGTGTTACCCGCGCGCCGTCAGCATAGTGCGCAAACTAGTGTCTCTCCCCGTCTCCTGGATAGTAGCTGTACGTGGCGGATCGTTTGTGGGGCATGAACGGAGCAGAGCGGTGCGCGCGTTGAAGACGCTTGCTCTTGGCTTCCTTGGCTCGCGTCTCGTCGGTGTTACTCGCGTGCCCGTCTGCATAGTGCGCGAACTAGTGCCTCTCCCAGTCTCCTGAATAGTCGCTGTACGTGGCGGATCGCTGGTGGGGCATGGACGGAGCAGAGCAGCGGGCGCGTTGAAGACGCTTGCTCTCGGCTCCCTTGGCTCGCGTCTCGTTGTTGTCCCTCGCACGCTGTCTGCATAGTGCGCGAACGAGTGGCTCTCTTAGTGTCTTGGAAAGTTGTCGTGCGTGGCGGATCGTTGGTGGGGCAAGGACAGAGCAGAGCGGTGGGCGCGTTGAAGTCGCTTGCTCTCGGCTTCCTTGGCTCGCGTCTAGTCGGTGTTACTTGCACGCCGTCAGCATAGTGCGCGAACTAGTGCCTCTCCGTGTCTCCTGGATTGTCGCTGTACGTGGCGGATCGTTGGTGGGGCAAGGACGGAGCAGAGCGGCGGGCGCGTTGAATACGCTTGCTCTTGGCTTCCTTGGCTCGCGTCTCGTCGGTGTTACTCGCGTGCCGTCTGCATAGTGCGCGAACTAGTGCCTCTCCCAGTCTCCTGAATAGTCGCTGTACGTGGCGGATCGTTGGTGGGGCATGGACGGAGCAGAGTGGCGGGCGCGTTGAAGACGCTTGCTCTCGGCTCCCTTGGCTCACGTCTCGTTGTTGTCCCTCGCACGCCATCTGCATAGTGCGCAAATGAGTGGCTCTCTTATTGTCTTTGAAAGTTGTCGTGTGTGGCGGATCGTTGGTGGGGAAAGGACGGAGCAGAGCGGCGGGCGCGTTGAATACGCTTGCTCTTGGCTTCCATGGTTCGCCGTCTCGTCAGTGTTACTCGCATGCCGTCTGCAAGTTGTGCGAACTAGTGCCTCTCCCAGTCTCCTGGATAATCGCTGTACGTGGCGGATCGTGTGCGGGGCATGAACGGAGCAGAGTGGCGGGCACGTTGAAGACGCTTGCTCTCGGCTGCCTTGGCTCGCTTCTCGTTGGTGTTACCCGCACGCCGTCTGCATTCTAGAACATGGTCGGACGCATGGACGGATCCTTCGCCCCACTCATTATCATTCACTCCATGGATATACAGTAATTCTTTATAAGTTAAAATATAGCTGTAGTAATAATACCCACATAAGTAAAAACATGAAGTCTCATTCGTTTAATTTCGTAAGGTAAGCAAAAACGGCATCGAAAGAGTTCTTGTAGCTGAAACCCAAAGCCGAAGCCCCGAAAGTGTATGTCACTTGTGAAGTTCAGCCCCAGCTTGGCGAATGGGATAACGAGGACTCTTTTCTTAGTAATCTGTATCGACGACATGACAAAAAGTA
>WOVY01008660.1:0-26682 GCA_013436015.1 Rhipicephalus annulatus | reverse complement strand
ACGAAAACTATTACCACCAATCGCTGCACAATGTTCTATAATTTTTTAGAAACTTCGCGATTGTACCTGGCTGTCCTACGAAGACTACGAGCAATGACACGTAAGCGAGTTTATCCTAACTAAGCCACGAGTCCCCGAATAAGGCTTCTTCAGACCCGTCAGACCCGTCACCAAATTCAGACCCGTCACCAAAACGCATTGTTTGGACCCCGAGTACCAGGGCCTTAGAGGTAACGAGGCTGCGGATGCGGTCGCCCGTGCGCTTAACCACTAGGCACCTTACACAGGATTTTCCGGCTCAGAGACTAGCCAACCACTTCTACCATTTAGAAAAACTCTGGTGTACTATTGCGAACAACGTCGTCTTTTTGCGGTGCCTGCTAAGGGCCTGAGTAAGGCTGATGAATGAACCCTAAGGCACCTGCAGGCCAACACCTTGTTGTGTCTTGCAGTAGTAAACCTTTTGACCCGAAAGTTCATGGGCGGTGCCCTCCCTGTGGTGAAGTCTCCAATAAGTTTCACATGGTATGGGCATGCCAGATGAATCCTTCCCTCCCCCAAACCATTACCCAACTAGAGAGGCATGTGAGGCAATCCTACCCAACTGCTCAGGGCTGGACGCTCAAAGAGCTCTAGTCTGACGAGCGCGGGTAGCGGCCTTGTCCAGCGGGGTCCTGGAATAATGACTCCCTCAGTGTCAAGGGCCCCTGTGGGCCAGCACACTCTCTACGAAATAATGTTTTTCACACACACACACACATACACACACACACACACACGCGCGCGCGCGCGCGCGTACACACGCACACACGCACACACACACACACACACGCGCGCACTGAGACGTCCCCCGCTACGCCACCGATCGCCAAAGAGAGGGAAGAACACTCAACCCTTTTTCTATCCGGTTCCCTCTTGGCTACGTGTCTCAATCAATTCTCACATACAGGGATTCGTGCTGGGGCCGGGAAGTAAGAGACGCTACGACTTGTTTCTGTTTACTGATTCATTAAATGTAATACTAACTTAAAACATCCTATACCACGTACATCAACCACTAAAATAAATTATAACACATGATTTGGACATTTGCGACATGCGATGCCGGATACATAAGGGAAATAACGGTGCCAATACAAAGGTGCCTCAATACAAAGTAAACACACGACGATACAAATGATAAAGTCATAATTAACAAAACCGCGCAATGTCTCAATTCGCCACCTCCCTTCCCGCAAAGTTACTCTAAATAAGGTGCATAAAGTCCGTCTCACGAAAGGTCCATGTTGACGGGGGCCTCAGAGCTGGTTGTTCAAATCAGGGTCGAAGGTTGGTTCTTTCCGTCGCGGTCTGATCTGTCTCCTTCCGTCGCCGTCTTCATCGTCTTCGTCATCGTCGCCTACGTCGTCCCTCTTAGTGGTTTCCATCTTAGCTTCTCTACCATTTCGAGCTCATCGCATCATCTCTCTGACTCCCTTCGACTCTTCACATCGTATCTCTCGGACTCCTCACATCGTATCTCTCAGACCCTCAGATCGTATCCCGGACTCTTCACATCGTATATTTCGGACCTCAAGCTCGTCTCGTAGTCCCCTTTTTGTAGGACCCGACTTCACCCTACCGGGGCACCAAAACCAGTCCGCCACTCCACGCGGCATATCTTTTCTTCTCAGTCCGAGTGTATCCTCTTCGGCGGCCGCCCCCGCGGCCTACACCAGTAGGAAACCCTCTCCCCAAACAAAGCCGAGCAAGCAACGATGTACAAACTCAAGCCTCAGGGAGAGTGATGGGCGACCGTCAGAAGATACTTTATTTATGGGCGAACTAAGGTCCCGATGCTTTGGGCACTTGGCGAGCCGATGTCTAGACCAAGTCTCAACGTTTCTATGCAGCTCGGTGTCTCCCACGAAATTCTCCGTAGCCGCCGCTTCCTCGTCGTTCCCCGTCGCGGGCGGCCATCCGCGCAGAACGCAGTAAAAGCCCTGGCGCCACGGAGACTGACACAAAGGCATAATGGACCCGGCGCAGGCGCTTGCCGCAAAGGTCGCTTTCCCCGAACCAACAAAAGGTGTTCTGCTGCTCCCCCATGGCAGAGATCTGAAGGGTGCGCGCCGATTACTGTACTCTGTCACACCATCTGTAGACGACAAGGCGCCGCCCGGTCCTCGTGTTTGCGCGGGGGAGCCGGTGAGAATAGTAGAGACAATCCTTCTGGTACTTAACTCTAGAATGCCCTTTATGCGTGCGTTTGAGAAACGAGCGCACACATCTCGAAAGGAGCGGGGCTCAGTCCATGTTTGCGGGGACGTCACAATCCCTTCATCTTGCAGAAGAATTTTCTCAGCGGGGAAATTCAAACGCGAGAAATGCGGGCGCATAACGCCTTCGGGTTGCGCAGCGAAATTGAGACATTGCGGCAGTCTTAGGAATACGATACGCGAACACAGTACACTTGTGGTTCAGCCGTGGCGGTGGCGCGTCGCTGAGAGGAACCAATCTTTGATTGTCAATCATCACCCATCACGAAGCAGTTTGATTCCGTATTTCTACCGCGCACAACACACTTGAAACCTTCATAATCACTGCAGAAACTCGTGGATGATGCGTGGACAAAACGCACACTGGTCACAGCTGCTCGTCGGATGGTTTGGCACGCAGCGTTCAGTCATGATTGCGGAAGGTTCACTACCATGCGAGCACATCACACGCTTCACCGGCACCGTCCATTCTCGGCACAACCAAACAGAGGATACACACATTTAAATACACTTTCATTTCACACATGCACAAAATTTTAAGACCTCGGACATTTCAAACCAGACGAAAAGGGGGATGGCGGGAAAACATTGGTTATACAGGCAGCAACACTGAATTACCCTCGTGTACCATCTCCGGCCTGGCCTCATTTCAAAACACAATCAACAAAATAAAACAAGTGTACAAGCCAAAGCAAAACAATATAAAAACTCAAACTTTGACACAAGGTCTTTACTAAAATAACAAGCACAATGACCAAACAAAATTTATAGAACAAAAATCACATACAACATTGCGGACTCTTCTGACCCTAGGCGATCCCCGTGCGCTCAGCGTCTACCTGTATGCAGACTTCTTCCTCGACTCCGAGTCCCGGACCCTCATTAGATGGTCCGAACTTCAATCTACTCAACCCAGTCGCAGACTGGGGCATGTGCTAAGCTTTCCTATAAGACCACCGCTGCGCGTGCCTGGGTTTGGTGCAGTGTACATCGAGTGTGCTGCAGTTCCCCTCTGGCCCCACAAAACCCACCCCGTTGCGATCTAGGCATTCCTCAATCTCATTTACTCTCTCCAATGTTCGGTCTATCACCGTGTCGACCAAGACTCCGACAACCGCATCCCCAGACAACCCATTCTCATTCGACTCCATATCTGCTACTCCTACGGGCAATGCTTCATCGTCTCGTGGGACCTTCGAGGTAGAAACCGCAGCTAAACCATCTGCACACGCACCAGCGACCTCGACAACCTTTCTTTCACTCAGTGGCACCGGGGTGCCAGCTTTTTTCTCAAACACACATTCGCTCAATGGTGGAACATCCTCCTCGATCACGGAAATTACATTAACCATTTCAGCACACGCTGAACCGTGACTCGTTTTTACGGAGCTTCTTTCCTCGTGAATATTTACGGTCGCGATTGACCTCTGTGCGTCACTGTCACAAGGAGGAGTTGCGTCTAGGTTTTCAGATTCGAATTTTGTCACCATCTCCTTGTCTTTGTGAATGCGGCTATCACCCATCGGATTCCAATTTTGTCGCCGGTACGGGTGGCATTCTCGCCGAATGTGACCAAACCTGCCACAGTTATAGCACCCGCCGGGATAAGGTAGCTGCTTCGGGAATTCCTGCGAATTTCGTTCCACCTTATTGCGTACTGCCAAGTTCTCCACAAGTTGTTCGATGCGGTCAAGGCGGCTATGCATCTCATGAACATCCGTGTCCTCTTCTACGTATCGAATAGGTAACGAATGGCTGCTCGACACTTTCTCAATCTGTTCCTCCTTGACCGCTAGGGCAATGGCCTCGTCAAACGTTTTTGGGTCTCGGGAGAGAACAAATCTGCGGACCGGATCCCTCAGGCCTAATAAAAATTGCGGAGAGTAATTGTTCGTCGAGAATTTTGCGGCGCAGTGTAGCTTTCACCGGATCCAGACCATCGGAGCCTGACAGGGTGGCGGTCCCGAGGATGCGCAATCGACTCGCAATTGACCGCACCTCCTCATCTGCCTTCTGCCTCGCGTTTAAAAACCCTTCCATTTTGAAGATAAGGGGCTCTGTAGCGAACCTCTTGAGGGCCAAATATTTGAATTCAGAAAAATTTGACGCCGCAGTGACGCCATCAACCCACCACGCAAAATTGTGCGCCGCGCCTACCATTTTGCATCCTGCTATGCAGATCAGCTCATTATCTCGCCATCCACCCAAACGACCAACCTGCTCCAAAATTTCAAAGAAGACCCCAACATCTGGACCCGTATCACCTCCCGTAAACGATGGGACCATGTCCGCAAACATTAATGCACTCATTTCTAGTGGGTCGCCTCGGTCGATCATCTTAGTAGCCTGCTCGTTCATCGTGCCATCTCTCCTTCCCTAATACGAGGGTGAAATCTCGCACCGTTGCCCAGCAGTAATCCTACCGCTGCCACCACTTGAGACGTCCCCCGCTACGCCTCCGATTGCCAAAGAGAGGGAAGAACACTCAACCCTTTTTCTATCCGGTTCCCTCTTGGCTACGTGTCTCAATCATTTTCTCACATACAGGGATTCGTGCTGGGGCCGGAAAGTAAGAGGCGCTACGACTTGTTTCTGTTTACTGATTCATTAAATTTAATACTAACTTAAAACATCGTATACCGCGTACATAAACGACTACAATAAATTATAACACATGATTTGGACATTTGCGACATGCGATGCCGGATACATAGGAGAAATAACGGGGCCAATTCAAAGGTGCCTGAATACAAAGTAAACACACAACGATCCAAATGATAAAGTCATAAATTAACAAAACCGCGCAATGTCTTAATCTGCCACCTCCCTTCCCACAAAGTTACTCTAAATAAGGTGCATAAAGTCCGTCTCACGAAAGGTCCATGTTGACGAGGGCCTCGGAGATGGTTGTTCAAATCGGGGCCGAAGGTTGGTTCTTTCCGTCGCGGTCTGATCTGTCTCCTTCCGTCGCCGTCTTCATCGTCTTCGTCATTGTCGCCTACGTCGTCCCTCTTAGTGGTTTCCATCCTAGCTTCTCAACCATTTCGAGCTCATCGCATCATCTCTCTGACTCACTTCGACTCTTCACATCGTATCTCTCGGACTCCTCACATCGTATCTCTCAGACCCTCACATCGTATCCCGGACTCTTCACATCGTATCTCTTGGACCTAAAGCTCGTCTCGTAGTCCCCTTTTTGTAGGACCCGACTCCGCCCTACCGGGGCACCAAAACCAGTCTGCCACTCCACGCGGCATATCTTTTTCTTCTCAGTCCGAGTGTATCCTCTTCGGCGGCCGCCCCCGCGGCCTACACCAGTAGAAAACCCTCTCCAAAACAAAGCCGAGCAAGTAGCGATGTACAAACTGAAGCCTCAGGGAGAGTGATGGGCGACCGTCCGAAGACACTTTAATTATGGGCGAACAATGGTCCCGATGCTTTGGGCACTTGGCGAGCCGATGTCTAGACCAAGTCTCAACGTTTCTATGCAGCTCGGTGTCTCCCACGAAATTCTCCGTAGCCGCCGCTTCCTCGTCGTTCCCCGTCGCGGGCGGCCATCCGCGCAGAACGCAGTAAGAGCCCTGGCGCCACGGAGACTGACGCAAAGGCATAATGGACCTGGCGCAGGCGCTTGCCGCAAAGGTCGCTTTCCCCGAACCAACAAAAGGTGTTCTGCTGCTCCCCCATGCCACAGATCTGAAGGGTGCGCGCCGATTATTGTACTCTGTCACACCGTCTGTAGACGACAAGGCGCCGCCTGGTCCTCGTGTTTGCGCGGGGGAGCCGGTGAGAATAGTAGAGACAATCCTTCTGGTACTTAACTCCGGAATGCCCTTTATGCGTGGGTTTGAGAAACGAGCGCACACATCTCGAAAGGAGCGGGGCTCAGTCCATGTTTGCGGGGGACGTCACAACACACACACACACACACACAACTGCTGCATGGTTGCATAACTCATGTAAAAAAGCGCATGCACGCATAGGTGAGCAGGTTAGTTTACGCCGGACTTCCATGCTCGTCGTTATGTTTGCACAGCGAGCGTTGCTTGTCGTTTGAGTTTTCCCTTTGCTGTACCAACCTTTTCTCAATAAAGCATCTCATCTTTACTGATGGCATTCTGGTTTTATTCAGCTTGCAGACGGGCGTGACACTATACAACTTAAGATGTTCGATCAAGCACACAGAGATAAACAAGACGGAGAGTAACACAAGCGCAATCGAAAAAAAAGGCAGATCCCACGTACAGTGGGAATCGATGATGTGCGAAGCACGAATGAGGAAGGTTGATATGCCTCTTTCAAATCACCTCAACGTTAAGAAGAGGAGGCAATTTATGCTGTACACGACTTCTGTGTCATGATTATTAAGTTACCTTCAGCATACCTTCAGCATTATTGCTGAAGGTATGCTGAAGGTATACTTCAGCATTATGAAGTATACCTTCAGCATTCATTGGTGTGACGTAACAGCAAACTTTGTATATATGGAGCTAGCGAAACGGCCTCGAGTGCTCTACGAAGGGCCCAATATTCTCCTACGTAACGTTGACGCACGCGCATGCTGGGCACAACGACGCTATGTTAGCGAAACGCGAGCACTTTATAGTCTGACACCAAGCGCGACCTGTGCGACCAGCATCCGTCATCGCGGCCCGGCCGCAACTGGAACGAAACGTGACATGCTGCATTTGGCGCCAATGCGTTACCCAGACAGCACGGTGTATGCCACTTTTGGAGACGGACGGACGCCGGACGCGGTGAACACGCTTGCGTCAAAGCAAGGCAGCGCGCGCCTGCGAGTATAAGGCAGGACCGGCGCCTGGCGTGGCAACGGCGGCGAGACGCGACGAAACGAACGCCAGCGTGCATGCGCGCCGTGTCACGTCGAAGTGTATGTGCGCCTTGACTGTGACATGTAGTGCTGTTCTCACATGACATGCGTCTCATGATTAAGATGATTGCACCTGTAACATACCTTCGTCGTCCATTGACGTCACGTAATGCAAAATATGGCATATGTGAAGCTAGTGAAATGGCCGCGAGCGCATGATGAGCGTAGCGTGCAGTCATGTTGTTACATGACACGGATCTCATGTTTATCATGTTTGCACCAGTCCCATTACTTTGTCATCCATTCACGTCCCGTAATACCAAATTTCTTATAGGTGAAGCTTGCGAAACACCGCCAGCGTGTCATGACCACGGCGTGTAGTCATGTTGTTACATGACATGCATCTAATGATTATCATGTTTTGATCAGTCACATACCTTCATCATCCATTCGCGTACCGTAATACGAAATTTGGTATATAGGACGCAAGCAACACGGCCGCGAGCGCATCATGAGCGTAGCATGTAGTCACGTTGTTACATGACACGCATGTCATGATTTTCATGTTAGGGTCAGTGGCTTGTATTTCCATGCAATCATGTCATGTCATACCAGTTTCGCAACATGTCTTGTTAACAAAACCACCGCAAAAGTAGCAAGACCATGAAATATTAACCATGACATTCATGACATACATGTCAAGGCTTTAAGTTATGACTAGTCAGATATGCTCGTCATATAGTCATGTTAGGCCATACCAAGTTTGGTGTCGATACCATTATCGAAACGCCCAGGAGAGCTAAATGTCGTAGGTGGCTAGATAGATAGATAGATAGATAGATAGATAGATAGATAGATAGATAGATAGATAGATAGATAGATAGATAGATAGATAGATAGATAGATAGATAGATAGATAGATAGATAGATAGATAGAAAGATAGATAGATAGATAGATAGATAGATAGATAGATAGATAGATAGATAGATAGATAGAGCCCCGCCGTGGTGGTCTAGTGGCTAAGGTACTCGGCTGCTGACCCGCAGGTCGCGGGTTTGAATCCCGGCTGCGGCGGCTGCATTTCCGATGGAGGCGGAAATGTTGTAGGCCCGTGTGCTCAGATTTGGGTGCACGTTAAAGAACCTCAGGTGGTTAAAATTTCCGGAGTCCTCCACTACGGCGTCTCTCATAATCATATGGTGGTTTTGGGACGTTAAACCCCACATATCAATCAGATAGATAGATAGTTAGATAGATAGATAGTTAAATAGATAGATAGATAGATAAATAGATAGATAGATAGATAGATAGATAGATAGATAGATAGATAGATAGATAGATAGATAGATAGATAGATAGATATGCTCAAAGTTGCCATAGTTTGCCAAGAAATGCTTTGCACACAAAACTGGTTTTTTTTTAAATATTAACTGCACAACCTTCGGACCTTAGTGATCTAGCCACGAAAACTCACCAAAAGGGCATTAGACCTCGCTTCGGATAACAGTCCAAAATGTACCGACGGGAGTGACTTTGTTTTTTCTAGGAAAGCATCAGAGGAGCGTCAATACAGCATTTTGTGTTTGCTTCTCAGTGAATATATAGCCTCTACTATCTCCTTCGATGTTTGTCGTCTCTTTGTCCTTGCCCCAAGCCAAAAACATGCATCTTACAACTAGGCTGAATATATATATATATATATATATATATATATATATATATATATATATATATATATATATATATATATATATATATATATATATATATATATATCGCTTTTTTTACAGTTCATTCAAAACAACGAAGATCTGGCCTTGTGGAAGATATCAGAAAGAGAGTGGAAAAAAAGTGAATGCACCTGCTTGGATTCTATACTTATTAACGAAACCGAATCTGGTGCTAAACGCACAATAGGATGTTACAAACCCATCGCTTCCACGTAAGTGTAATCACAGTATTAAAAAAAGAAAGCATGTGTCGTATTTGTATATCCCAATTTTTTGTTTAAATTCGCTGTTAGAGCTTCTGAGCGTCATATGCATTTGATAAGTTTGAGTAAATGTGGTGACAACTATATTGTACAGATGTCGAAATACAGTCTCGGGAGACTCCTTCTGTATTTAGTGGTTTTAGGTTTCCCAACCGAATTTATCTAAACATACATGCATATAGGTGACATGATGAGGTGATATCTAAATAACGGCTATTCTATAAAAGCTCGATTATTCAAAAAGCTGCACCAATATTACTAGTTGGAATGTGCAACTTCACATCGGTGTCAATGGAGGACTCAGACAAAAATTAACCGGTACCGATATGAAGCTCATAAGATGTTTAGGAACATAAAGCAAGTCAAGGGTTTGTCTTACAACATACCACTACTCCAAAGGCGTAAACAGGCCCTGCGGCACAATGTGGCAATGTCTTTTTCGTCGGCACTTCTGGTGTGAAATGCGTTGATTTAGCTGCGCAAGTGGCAACGCCACCCCCGCCGCGGTTGTCTAGTGGCTAAGGTACTCGGCTACTGACCCGCAGGTCGCGGGATCGGATCCCGGCTTCAGCGGCTGCATTTCTGATGGAGGCGGAAATGTTTAGGCCTGTGTGCTTAGATTTGAGTGCACGTTAAAGAACTCCATGTGGTCGAAATTTCCGGAAACGTCCACTACGGCGTCCCTCATAATTGTATGGTGGTTTTGGGACGATAAACACCACATATCAATCAAGTGGCAACGCCAAAAGTGAAGCTGCTATAGATTTCGTTCACGGTACAAACTATACCTTGACTTTAAACTACGGCGATACACTTTGGCTATTTTTATCACGATGTGTGACGTCATTTCATGTGATGTGACGGCGAACTGTGTTCCTTTTCAGTTGGCTTGACATGAAAATAGAATGCAATATTCATATGGTAATAGCTCGGTGATACGAGTGAATATTGAAAACAGTTTTAAACTTTCTCAGGAGAAAATAATTTATGATATATATATATATATATATATATATGTATGTAACGGATGAGACATGGCGCCAGTCAGAACACCAGTTTATTCTGACCCTTCATCCTCCTCATCTTCCTTCCATACATTCACATGTGAAGCGTCCCACGTTTTCCCCTCCCCCCGAGAGAGCGTCAACCTATTAGGACAATAGTAGTGACGCAGTTTGTTGACGTGCACAATGTCAGTAGTTCTGCTTAACAGAGCTACGCATCGGTCGATCTCATAGTTCACAGGAGAGACTCTGCGAAGAATTGTGTAAGATCCTTCCATGTCTGAACTGAGCTTTCCTTTGTTTGGGTGCCAAGGTGTTTTGTAGAGGACAAACTCACCAAGTTGGAGATCTTGTGGTAGGAGTTTTTTTGTAGTAGATTATCTTGTTCTTTTCATAATAGGCAAGCGTGTTCTTGATTGAACTTTTCCTTGCTTCTTGCACACTCTCCGTTGGTGCGTCTATAATTGTGTCGTATGAAGGAATTCCATACATTAAGTACGATGGTGGATATCGTGTTACTTAATGTGGGGTTCTGTTGTACTCATCGACAACATCCGAAAGATGTTTGACCCAACACTTCTGTGGCTGCTCATTCATTTTGAACTTTAGCCGGGTTACAATAGTCTGATTTGTACGTTCAATTATGCCATTACATTCAGGGTGTTGGGAGGATGTGAGCAATTGGTGGACACCAATGCGTTTTAGAAACTGCTTGAATTTTCCACCTGTGAAAGCTGGTTCACGATCAGATAGGAACTTCTTGGGTTTTCCTGCTGAAAAAAATGACGCTGATGCACGAAATGTATGCGTCACAAGTTTTGTTCTTGTGGAGAAACGCCCAGACATACCGCGTAGCATGGTCGATCAACAAGTGAATAAACTTCTTTGTCGAGCCATATCCTGAAAAGCCACCTATATTGTCCATTGCTAAAAGGTCAAAGGGTTGTTCTGCAGGTGGTAGTGACTTGAGAGATCCGAATCTCTTAGTTTTCGGCTTCTTGCAACGCTGACATGTGTCACAGTGGCGGACGCAGGATGAAACGTCTGTGATGATTTCCGGCCAATAGTAGGATGATGACAACAAGCCCAGAGTTTCTTTACTCCGGTATGTCCTAACTGACAATGTGCTTTTCTGCAGAAGGCCCAGTCGAAGCTTGAGAGGAACGCACACTTTGCGAATTCCTTTACGTGTCACGATAGTGACCCCATTTTCGATTGTGTACTTGAAGCGAGGGTGATCATTCTGGTAAGTTTTGAAGTTCTGGCAATGAAAGGAGTTGAATCATAGTGCTTCGCGAAAATGCGTCCGCCTCGATGTTTTCGCTGCTTTTTTGATGTCGAATGTTAACGTCATACATTGACAGCTTCAAAGACCATCGAAAGAGTCGGCCATGTGGGTTTTTTATGTTTCTGAGCCATTGTAAAGCAGCATGATCGGTGGCAACAGTGAATGGTCTTCCATGTAGGTAGCTGTACCACTTGCAACAGCGTCAATTATAGCGAGGCATTCGAGCTCTGCAATGGCATAATTCAATTCATGCGTGAGTAGCTTGTGCGAGTGATAGGCAACGGGGTGTTCTTTACCATCATGATCTCTTTGCTTCAGAACTGCACCTACGCCTACGTTAGATGCGTCGCAATAAAGAATGCATGGTTTCTCGCAAGAAAGAATTCGTAAAATGGTTTATTTGGTCAGACAGTATTTCATGTTCTCAAAGGCTTGTTCACATGAAGAATCCCATTCCCATGGTGTGTCTTTCTTCAACAGCTTCGTAAGTGGGAAAACTATGTCACTGAAGTGCGGTATAAACTTGCGGTAAACGTTGGTGGTGCCTAAAAAACGCTGAATCTCTTTCGGGAATTTCGGTCTTGGGAATCGCATTACAGCTTCTATGTTTCTTTGTATAGGCAACACTGTCCCGTGCGACACTCTGTGACCCAGATATTCATAGAATCTGGGGCAAAATGGCATTTCTTCAATTTAAGTTTTATATTCTTCAATTTTAGGGCATGCAATAGAGCTTGCAGGTGCTGTAGGTGCTCAGTATATGTGTCGGAGAAGACTACAATATTATCAAAATAATTAACGACATTCTTTGAGTTATGTTTTCTGATAACTGATTTCACAGCTCTTTCGAATGTAGCAGGAGCATTTCTCAAACCGAAAGCATAACAAGTCACTCATAATGGCCATTCGGCGTGACGAAAGCTGTTTTTGGGATGTCCTCTGGGTTCATTTTGACATGTCAATAGCCTGACGTGATATCCAATGTCGAAAAATAATTTGATTTTCCCAGGTAGTCTAGAACATTGTCTATACGCGGAATAGGTAGGTAGTCCGGCACAGTGACAGAGTTAAGCTTTCGATAATCAATGCATAAACGTGTGTGTCCTTCACCTGTTTTCTCTGCAAGAATGACTAGAGCCGCGTATGGGGAAAAATATGGACGCACTGCACCTTGCTTGAGAAGTAAGTCCACTTGCTTGACAATTTCCTCTTTGTCTGCCAGTGAGCATCCATACGGTGGTCTGTGGATAAACACGTTGTTGCTGAGGGCAATGCAGAGTCGTTCCTCCGCGATACATCCGAAGTCCATCTGAGACTTTGAGAAAAAGTCTTCGCAATTGTGAAGCACCTCTCTCAAAGCAGCTTGTTGCGATGGTGGAAGGTGCGTGACATCAACGGCTTTGAGAGGGGTTGTATCGGCGCTGAAGACACCCTTTTTTTAAAGGAATTCTGCAAAGCTTTGTTGTCTTGAAGGAAAGTCATCGTGTTTAAATCCAGTGACAGGTTGAAAAAGAAGGCGTTGTCCAGGCCTAGCAAGAATTCCGTCTTCATGCCTGGTAGAACGTGTGCTTGGAGTGCCCGCTTTAACTTCCATATGTGTACGCGGCCCAAAGTTTTTGTGGTTGAGGTGACTTGTTGGACACTAATGCATGAATCCTTGAGCAACTGCAGATTGAGTTTTTTGAACACAAATTCATTGATACAGGTAATAGTCGCTCCTGTATCCAGAGTTGCGTTCACCATGTGTCCGTTCACAAGTGCACCAAAACGTATCGATGAGCCTTTGGGCCGCCCTCCTCGTTTCTCTGGTTGTCAGTTAGAGCAGGCACAATTTCACGACGAGGGCACTCATTGTGCCAGTGAAACTCATTTGGCAAACCAGCAGATGCACAATGTCGGCACTCACTCTGAGAGGTGCGCATCAATCATACAGTCAGCTATGGTCGCGTAGAATGAGGCTCTCGACGCATGAGCTGCCGTTTTGACGAGTATTGGGAAGCATCTCTTGGCAGAGTCTTCCGCTTGAAGCGCAGCAGCAAGCCACTTGACTGGGGTGGTGAGCGTCAATCCAGCGAGGCGCATTTCGATCTCTTCATGTACACCATCAGTCAATCCTGATACTATGTGAATGTCTTTAAAGTCTGCGAGGCGACCAAGGTGTGTCTTCTCTTCGTAGTAGTGCCTGATGCGCTGTTCACTTTTGAGCCTGCAGTGTATGAATCGGCGGAAAGGGTCGCTAACAGGTACAGAAAATTGTGATATCATGCTTGTTTTGATGCCTTCCCACGTATCTTCTGCGTCAAAAATCTCGGTGAGGTACCAGCTGAATGCCTCACCTTCCAGGTACTCGCTGATGCAGCCGAAGCAATCTCGTTTGGACCAGCTGACGTTACTCGCCTTCGTTTCGAAGAGGTGCAACCACTTGTCACAGGAACGTCGTCTTCAGCTCCGGTGTATTTCGGCAGGCTGATCATCCTTGGTGGGCTCATGATTTTGCTGCGGTAGATCCTGTCGACTTAGTGTAACGGATTAGACATGACGCCGGTCAGAACACCAGTTTATTCTGACCCTTCGTCTTCCTTATCATATATATATATATATATATATATATATTGAAACGCGCTAGTGAAGATTCAACGAAGAGGAGGAAGAGACGGCTGGCTCAGGAGCGACGCTGTTGATCCTTCGCTCAGCTACACCTCTGCATTACCCATCTTGTAAATAAACGCGTTCTATCGTCACAATTGTTGTGGATGGTGCTGGGTAAGCTAGGTACTACCAAGTGATACCGGAGAGGCACCGTCCCCTAACGACGGAACCGCTACACGAGCTTCACCGCAGCCGTCGACTAGCGGGCTTGGCACCATTACCTCAAAAAATGAGCTCGGACGGAGACAACCAGCAACCAGCCGCAAGGACGTCGCCCTACCACTACAGGGAGCCGCGAACCTTCACAGGGAAACCCGGGGATGACGTGGAGGAATGGCTAAGCCACTATCAGCGGGTGAGCCGTTCGAACGGTTGGTATGCGGCTAGCCAGCTGTCTCACGTGGGGCTCTTCCTCGATTACACGACCCCTGTATGGTTTGAGAACCATGAAGACACATTGACAACCTGGGACCAGTTTGTGGAGGAAATTAAGAAATGCTTTGGAGACCCAGCTACGAAGAAGAAACGTGCCGAGCAGACGTTGTCGCAGAGGGCTCAAGTCACCGGTGAGACATGCAGAACCTACATTGAAGAGATTCTGAAGTTGTGCAAGTCGGTGGATGCCCACATGACGGAAGAAGACAATGTGGGCCATATACTCAAGGGCATATCCGATGACGTCTACCACTTCCTCATAGGCAAGGAGAGCCAGGAATGCGAAGCCGACGTGATTAACCACTGTTGAACCTTCGAGGCTCTTAAAACCCGTCGCATCACATCGAAGTTCGGACGTCTGGCCAACGTCACGACTGTGGCCACCGTCGATGTGTGCCAAAATTCTCTACCTGCCGACCTTTCCTCCACCATTCGTCAGATTGTACGGGAGGAATTGCGTCACCATGTCTCTGTTCCCTTGCTAGCTGGAGACCCGCAGTGTGATACACTATCCCTAAGGATCAATGCTGCGAGTTTCGACAAGCGCAGTTACTCCACCCGCAGTCCACGGCTGAGGGCTCCGCCACCACAGGCTACTTACGTCGAGTCGTCTTATGCGCCCCGCAGCAGTTATAGCTACGACAGCCAACCGCCTCCATTTGTGTCCGAGTGGGAACAGTTCCCTGAGCATCCTCTCCACACCGCAGCATTCAATGTGCCTCGGGAACGCCCCGTGTGCAACCAGTGCGTTGTTCGCGGACATATCGCCCGGTTTTGCCCTTCGCGACGTCGCCCACGCACGACGTTTTCTGACTGACCAGCGATGCTTGCACGGCGAAGCCAACAGCCCGATTACGCCTACTGGCCTTCGGATTCAACTGCCCAGAAGCACGGGCACCGGCCGAACATCCGCAGTGACTCGCTTGCCTCTGTGAGGAGCTTGACGCCACCTACTACGCGCCAGAGACGGTCCCCATCTCCCTGTTCCCGGCTACGGCTTTCCTCTCCGCCACCGGGAAACTAGCCAGTGCGGCCGATGGAGGCGAGGTCGCTGGACGTACCGCTTTGCACACAAGTATGCATCCATTAGTTCACATGTTTCACAACAAGGTTTATGTATTCATGATGATATTCCCACGATGGCTCTGGTAGACGCCGGGGCAACAGTTTCTGTAATGAGTTTAGTTTTCAAGGAGAGACTTGGCCGCAAGGTTATGTTTTATTGGCATAAATCTTCTACTTTTCGAGCAGTCAGCGGCACGGCTTTGTGTCCAGTAGGTGTGTGCACTGTGTCTGTTCGTGTTGCTGGTAAAGCGTTCAAGGCAGAATTCGCAGTGCTCGCTCATTCCACGCATGACGTTATCCTTCGAAATGACTTCTTGCAAGAGTGCCGTGCAACTGTCGACTGCGAGGCAGGCGAGGTTCTGTTGTCCGCCTTCGCCCAGCAGCCTCAGCGTAGCGGAGGACGATAACCTTGTTGTAGTTAAAGACGCTATTTTTCCGGCATGGTCCACTGCCAGCGTGCCCGTTGCTGCTTCGAATGCCGACTCGAGTTTCAGTTCTCCTGATATTGTGATTGAGCCGTTGCCTTTGCCTTGCATGAAGAAAAACATCTTTCTGCCGCACTGCGTTGTGTCTCTCACCGAGGGAAAAACTAAATTATGGGTAGTTAACTGCTCATCTGAGTCTGTTGTACTACCAGAGGGAATGCGTTTTGTCATGTTTGAAGGGCAGTGCAGTATCTGCGTAGAAGCTCTCAGCAATGCGGCAAATTCAGACCATGCTGATGTATCCGGCACGGAATACGAATGTTATAAGATGGTTAGCAAGTCTATTCCCTCGCATAAGCGCAAAGTGTTGATTACAGTGCTGGCCAGGCACGCTAAAGTATTTGATTTTGCACGGAAGTCGCGTAGACCTCAGACGCCCAGCACGCGCACTCGTCACAAGATCGACACTGGATCTGCGCACCCCCTCAGACAGAAACCTTATCGAGTTTCCGCGTCAGAGCGCAAGGTAATTTCAGAGCAAGTCAGCGAGATGCTAACCTCTGGCGTAATTCAAAAATCGTCAAGTCCCTGGGCCACGCCTGTTATCTTGGTCAAGAAAAAAGATGGGTCCTGGAGGTTCTGCGTTGACTACCGACGTCTCAACTCTATAACTAACAAGTACGTGTACCCGCTTCCTCGCATCGATGATGTCATCGACTGCCTGCATTCAGCGTCCTATTTTTCATCGATGGACTTGTGATCCGGGTATTGGCAGATCCCCATGGATCCGGCTGACAAAGAAAAGACGGCTTTTGTTACATCCGACGGGCTGTTTGAGTTTAATGTTATGCCATTCGGCTTGTGTAATGCCCCCGCCACATTTGAAAGATATATGGACACCGTTTTACGGGGCCTAAAATGGGAAATTTGCCTGTGTTACCTGGACGATGTGGTGATTTTTGGCCGAACATTTGAAGAACATAATCATCGCCTTGACCTCGTTCTAACCTGTCTCGAGGAAGCTGCGCTTACACTGAACTAAAAAAAATCTCGCTTTGGAGAACGTGAAACCTTGGTTCTGGGACACCTGGTGGATAAAAATGGCGTGAGACCGGACCCGCAGAAAGTCGCCGCTGTCAGCAACTTCAAGCAGCCGCAGTCCCCCAGGGAGTTGCGTAGCTTCCTGGGCCTGTGTACTTACTTTCGTCGATTTGATCCGAATTTCGCTGATAAAGCACAACCACTGACTGACTTGCCGCAAAAGGATGTCCCTTTCCACTGGACACCGGATTGCGAAGCAGCCTTTAAGCAGCTTCGGTTCATACTGACTTCAGGACCGGTACTACATCGTCTCGATCCTTCCGCTGAAACGGAAATTCACACAGATGCCAGTGGAATGGGCCTTGGTGCAGTGCTCGTTCAGCGCCATGACAATGCTGAACACGTGGTTGCTTACGCGAGTCGTTCGTTGAGCAAGGCAGAACGAAATTACACAGTCACAGAACAGGAGTGCCTCGCAGTTGTTTCGCCGTGCACAAGTTTCGCCCATACATCTACGGCCGTCGCTTCTCGGTAATCACCGACCATCATTCTCTATGCTGGTTGGTAGGCCTCCGAGGCCCATCTGGACGACTGGCGCGATGGGCTTTGCGCTTACAGGAGTTCGACTTCACAGTACGCTACAAGTGCGGTAACCGGCACGCAGACGCCGACTGCCTATTGCGCCTTCCTCTACCGACGACTGAGTGCGACGCTGACAACTTCGACCAGTATATCGGCGCTATTACCTCTGAGTTCCCTGATCTCGCGACTTTCCGGGCCGCCCAACAAGAGGACCGCTCTTTAGATTCTCTGTTTGCCTCCTCAAATGAACACGCAAAACCCAAGCTCTTTTGTGGTTCATGACGGCGTCCTTTTCAAGAAGAATTATTCCGGACAAGGCGCCCGACTGCTTCTAGTTGTTTCACGCACTTTACGGGCTCACATCTTTCGGTCCTTACACGACGACGCAACCCCGCGAAGCAACCCCGCGTACAATACCGCGAAGCATGAGACTACAGGTTACTCTCCATTTTACCTGCTGTACGCTCGCTCCCCACGATTTTGTCTCCACACTATACTACCTCTTACACTAGACGTGGAAACCTCGACAGCCGAGACGCTCTGCCGCGCAGAAGAAGCCCGTCGCATCGCAAGCCTCCGAACCTTGGCATCCCACCAGCGTTCTAAGAAACGTTACGACGCCTGCCATCGCTCCGAATCTTATAGTAAGGGCAATCTTGTGTGGTTATGGACACCAGTCCGCAAACGCGGTTTGTGCCAGAAGCACTTGGCCCCCTATTCCGGTCCATTCGTCATTCTT
Source organism: Rhipicephalus annulatus (assembly GCA_013436015.1). NCBI lineage: Eukaryota > Metazoa > Arthropoda > Arachnida > Ixodida > Ixodidae > Rhipicephalus > Rhipicephalus annulatus. The sequence goes on along the minus strand of WOVY01008660.1, from coordinate 8,371 downwards.
GACCGCTTCAGCGACGTCACGTACGTAATCTCGAGCGTCACAAGCAGTGGTCGCTGCTCTATCAAAACACAACTGACACACGTTGCGCGCATTAAACCGTGCCACCATCAACCATCTGAGTGACTCGCCGAGAGGGCATCGTCTGCGCACCGGGAGTGAAACGCGCTAGCGAAGATTCGACGAAGAGGAGGAAGAGACTCGGCTGGCTCGGTAGCGACGCCGTTGATCCTTCGCTGAGCTACACCTCTGCATTACCCATCTTGTAAATAAACGCGTTCCATCGTCACAATTGAGTGAAACGCGCTAGCGAAGATTCGACGAAGAGGAGTAAGAGACTCGGCTGGCTCGGGAGCGACGCTGTTGATCCTTTGCTGAGCTACACCTCTGCATTACCCATCTTGTAAATAAACGCGTTTCATCGTCACAATATATATATGGGAAAGAAGTGTAAAACTAGGGGCTCGTTGTTTCGTGTTTTTGACACAATAATAAAGAGATCTAACAGACAGTAATGATAAGGAATATATAGGGGAAGTTATTAGAACGAATCGAATGTATATAAGAAGAAAGAAAAGTGGATAAAAGACCAACAAGGTATATATATATATATATATATATATATATATATATATATATATATATATATATATATATGTATATAAGATATAACAGACAGTAATGCCAAGGAATGTACAGGGGAAGTTATTAGAACCAATGGAATGTAAATAAGAAGAAAGAAGAAAGAAAAGTGGATGAAAAAATTACCAGCTGTGAGCAGGAATCGAACCCACGACCTTCGAATTATTCCGGACAAGGCGCCCGACTGCTTCTAGTTGTTTCACGCACTTTACGGGCTCACGTCTTTCGGTCCTTACACGACGACGCAACCCCGCGAAGCAACCCCGCGTACAATACCGCGAAGCATGAGACTACAGGTTACTCTCCATTTTACCTGCTGTACGCTCGCTCCCCACGATTTTGTCTCGACACTATACTACCTCTTACACTAGACGTGGAAACCTCGACAGCCGAGACGCTCTGCCGCGCAGAAGAAGCCCGTCACATCGCACGCCTCCGAACCTTGGGATCCCACAAGCGTTCTAAGAAACGTTACGACGCCTGCCATCGCTCCGAATCTTATATAGTAAGGGCAATCTTGTGTGGTTATTCGAAGGTCGTGGGTTCGATTCCTGCTCACAGCTGGTAATTTTTTTCATCCACTTTTCTTTCTTCTTTCTTCTTATTTACATTCCATTGGTTCTAATAACTTCCCCTGTACATTCCTTGGCATTAGTGTCTGTTATATCTCATTGATATTGTGTTAAAACACGGAAATACGAGCCCTTAGGTATACACTTCTCTCCCTTATATATATATATATATATATATATATATATATATATATATATATATATATATATATATATATATATATATATATATATATATATATTGTGACAGGGTTTATTAGTCGAGCATGAAGAACCGTCCAGCAGAGATCAGCACAGCAGCGAGCCAAAGCACGAGCCGAGAGAGCCGGGCGTTGGCGATGCTGCTCGCCGCAGGCACATCTTCTTCACAATCGCCCCTGCTGAAAAAGGAGCCATCTTGGCGACTTAAGAAGTTTCAGGAAGAGGCTCATGGTATGGTTTTAGTCGGGAAACATGGACGATGTAATGTCGTTCAATCGGGAAACTGGCTCAATTAGGAAATTAACCGGAGAGGTTTTCTCCAAAACAGTGTAAGGCCCCTCGTACCGGGGGACAAGTTTCGAGGAGAGCACCAGTGTTTGGTGTGGAATGGTGAGCCACACAAGAGACCCTGGGGCATAGCTGGGATCTGAAAGGGCGGTGCTATGGTGTTCTTTCGGGCGTTGCTGTTCTTTTAAAGTGAATGCATGGGCAAGCTGGCGGCACTCTTCGGCTTGTCGAGAAGCATCGGAGACAGGTGGGTACTCGGAAGCATCAGGACGGTAGGTTAGTAGGGTGTCGATTGTATGGGAAGGCTCGCGTCCATAAAGAAGAAAGCAAGGTGAGAATCCCGTGGTGGTTTGAACTGCGGTGTTATATGCGAATGTGACGTATGGGAGAACACGGTCCCAGTTGCCATGATCAGATGCCACGTACATTGAGAGCAAATCACCAAGCGTGCGGTTAAACCGTTCCGTTAGCCTGTTAGTCTGCGGGTGGTATGCTGTCGTTATCCGGTGAATGACGCGGCATTCCGAAAGCAGAGTTTCGACGACCTCGGAGAGGAAAGCGCGGCCTCTGTCACTAAGGAGCTCTCGAGGTGGACCATGTCGAAGGATAAAGCGACGTAAAATGAAGGAGGCGACATCCTGAGCTGTAGCACTCGGCGAAGCGGCTGTTTAGACGTAGCGTGTCAAATGGTAAACTGCCACTATAAACCACCGATAACCATTTGATGTCAATAGAAGGAGGCCGTAGAGGTCAACGCCGACGCGATCAAATGGCTTGGCAGGGCATGGAAGTGGCTGCAATGCGCCAGTCGCTCATGGCGCTGTTGATTTGCGTTGCTGGCAGTCAGGACAGCACTGCAAGAATTTGCGTACAAAATTGTACATGTCGCGCCAGTAATGGCGATGGCAAAGGCGTTCATATGTTTTGAACACCCCGGCGTGGCCACATTGCGAATCGTCGTGAAGAGAGGCACATACTTGTGATTGTAAAGTGCGTGGAATGACCAGTAGCCAGCGGCGGTTATCGGGAGCGTAGTTGCGTCGATGAAGGAGTTGATTGCGGATAGGGAAATGGAAAGCTTGACGTCGGAGGGATCGAGATACTGGAAGGTTAAGCGTGCCAGATAGATATTCGATAAGAGATGCGATCCACGGGTCACGACGTTGTTCGATGGCAATCGAGTCGAGATTTAGCGATGACAAGGGCTCGAGGCGAGTGTTTCCGCACGTCGGATCTGGTGATAAAGGTGAGCGGGACAGGGCATCAGCGTCAGAGTGTTTGCGTCCGCAGCGGTATACGACGCGAATGTCGTACTCCTGGATGCGGAGTGCCCATCGCGCAAGGCGGCCAGAAGGGTCTTTCAAAGTGGAGAGCCAGCAAAGCGCGAGGTGATCCGTTACTAGATTGAACGGGCAGCCGTATAAGTATGGCCGGAATTTTCCAAGTGCCCACACCAGAGCCAAACATTCTTTTTCTGTCACGCTATAATTAGTTTCCTCTTTCGTCAGAGTGCGGCTAATGTAAGCTACAACGTATTCCGAATAGCCGGGCTCTCGTTGAGCGAGGACAGCGCCTAGCCCGACGCCGCTGGCGTCGGTGTGCACTTCGGTAGGAGCCGTCGGGTTGAAGTGGCGAAGAATGGGTGGGGAGGTGACAAGGACGGCGTAGAGTAGTGAAGGCAACTTCACACGCAGGGGACCAGGAGGAGAGGTTCACGTCACCGCGACGAAGCTGGGTTAATGGTTACATGATAATTGCAAAATTGCGAACAAAGCGCCGGAAATACGAGCATAGACCTACGAAGCTGCGAAGTTCTTTCTTGGTCGTCGGCTTGGGAAATTCTGCGACTGCTCGAAGTTTTGCCGGGTCAGGTAATACGCCGTGTATGGACGCGATGTGTCCTAGTATAACAAGCTCGCATGCAGCGAAGTGGCATTTTTTCAGGTTAAGCTGCAGGCCAGCGTTAGTCAGGCAAGTGAAAATGTGCCTGAGGTGAAAGAGGTGCGTAGAAAAATCATGGGAGAAAACCACGACATCGTCGAGGTAACAGAGGCACACTTTCCACTTGAGGCCTCGTAGCGTATTATCCATAAGACGTTCAAACGTGGCAGGCGCGTTATAAAGCCCAAAGGGCATCACGTTAAACTCGTATAGTCCGTCTGGTGTAACAAATGCCGTTTTTTTGGCGATTAGCTTCAGCCATTGGAACTTGCCAGTAGCCAGACCGCAAATCTAGCGACGAGAAAAATTCTGCTTCGTGAAGAGTGTCGATGGCGTCATCAATGCGCGGCAAAAGATAGGCGTCCTTGCGGGTTATCTTATTCAAACGACGATAGTCCACGCAAAATCGGATAGATCCATCTTTTTTACGCACGAGGACGACAGTAGACGCCGAGGGACTGTGAGATAATCGAATGACGTCTCTACGAAGCATATCTTTGACTTGAGCGTTGATGACGCGGCGCTCTTCAGCGGAGACGGGGTATGGTCTTAGGTGCTGGTGTAGGCCGGTGTCAACATGATGTTTGACTTGTGACGTGCGGCCCAGTTGAGGCTGTGACACATCGAAAGAACTCCTGAACTCTTGCAGAAGATCCAGCAGGTCGGCATGTTCAGTGGGAGTGAGAGTGTCGGCAATGGCGCTAGAAAACGTATCCTTGGACGACTCCTCGAGTGCCGACAGTGATTTTGGGTGGTCGCAGTAGTCATCCGGGACATCAACCAAAGCCGAAGTTTCGAGATCCTGCACGCGGCCGAGACATTCCCCCACAAGCAAAGTGACAGGCGTGGAAAGTGGATTGCTTACGAACATATTGCTTCTTCCAGTGGCAAGATCAATTGTTGCGAAAGGCAGCGGCAGAGCTCGATGACTCTTAAATATATCGGAAGGCATAAAAAGGCATGTAGCGTCAGTGTAGGCGTTGCATGAAACGAGAACAAGGGCGAAATTTCCAGGTGGAATATCGGTATCTTCATGAACGAGCAACTTCGCCGGCTGATGAAGAGCGTCATGTAATGAGACATCACACAAGGGTGAAAACTCAACTTCGGCGCGAGCGTAGTTCATGACGGCATTATGGCGGGATAGAAAGTCCCACCCGAGGATGACGTCATGCAAACAGACAGCGAGAACAATAAATTCCACGATGTAAAGATTGCCTTCGATGGACACCCTTGCAGTGCAGGCTGCGAGAGGCGTTACTTGCTGTGCGCTTGCGGTGTGGAGCGACAGTCCCCGAAAGCGGCGTTGTGACTTTGCGCAATAAACGGCAGAGATTAGCGACTATAACAGATAATGCTGGGCCGGTGTCCACAAGGGCGAAAGTACAATAACCTTCAACAGTTACTGCGACCACGTTAGCAGAGAGGGGTGAGGGCTTAGACAGTTCGAAAACGGCGCAGTTCTTGCCTCTTGAACTGCGGTGCTTAGTTTTCCTGTTCGGAGGGTCCGGGCCGGCGACGCATGGGGGAGGGTGATCACCGACGAGGAGACGGTGCGCGCGGCGGCTAGAAGTCAAGGTGTTCAGTAGGGGCATAGCGAGGTGACGAGACCGGCCCTTATTGGTCGAAGGGTTGGCTGTCAGGTAGCGACGACCAGGCATAGTTGCCGAACGTCTGAGGTCGACGGCGGCAGTAGCGGGCAACGTGTCCGGGAGTGAAACAGGCGTAGCAAATCGGTCGGTTATCGGGCGTTCTCCATGAATTGGTGACTGGCGGTGCCACCCAAGGTGTAGTATAAGCAGCCGGGTGCGCGCACTGTGAGCGCGTGGTGTAGGGCGGTTGCGGAAGCCTACGCACAGCGTCTGCATATTTGAGCGGGGCGGCCACGGGCTGCATCTCTTGAGAACAGGCGACAGGAGGAGCCACAGGCTGCGCTGCATACGTTAGGGGCGCGGCCACAGGCTGAATCGCTGGCGCATAGGCGACAGGGGCACCTACCGGCTGTGCGACATGGGGGCAGTGGACACGGCTAGATAGAGGCGGCTCGTAGTGCGCAAGGGGAACAGCTTGCGCAACCTCTTCCGATATAGCAGTGCGCAGCGGGGCGGCTAGACGGGTGGTGGTCTCGTGAGCAAAAGGCACTAGAGAAAGTTGGCGGGCGACTTCCTCACGAACGAAGGCTCGGACTTGCTGAAGCAATGGTGAATTGTCAGGCATGGTGTTGAAACTGGACAGCGACTCACCACCACGCTGAGATTGTCGACTCAGAGAGCGTTGCTTCTTCAACTCGTCGTAGCTCTGGCACAAGCTGAGTACTTCAGAAACTGTGCTCGGATTTCTAGCCAAGAGCATTTGCTAGCCATCTGAAGGGCATCTAGCCAAGATGCCCTTCAGGATGTGTTTGACCTTGTCCGACTCGGGCATAATGTCAATCGCGCGTCGAAAAAGGTCGACGACATCCTCAATATAGCTGGTGAAATTGTCGCCAGTCTGCTGAGAGTGCACTCGCGAGCGCTGTTTTGCCCGCTGCTTGCGGACAGCAGGCCGACCAAACACTTCAGCACATGACGTCTTGAAGACGCTTCATGTGGGGATGTTGTGTTTGTGGTTGTTAAACAACAATTCTGCGACGCCGGTGAGGTAAAATATGACGCGTTCCAACTTGTCGACTTCATCCCACTTATTATTGGCGCTCACCAGCTCGTAGTGCTCAAGCAAGTCTTCCACAACAAACTTGACTCCCTATGTGCAAACGTGGCTACGGTACGCCAGCAGCTAAAGGTGGAAACGTATGCCACGCTTTTTCGCAAGCTGAAAATTCGACAAGACACGCACACGAGCGTTGCCATAGAATGCACCTCGCATGCAGGATCAGAATTTCCCGACTAATTGTATGAATGTATCTTACAGAGGGTAACATGGGAGCGTCCACAACCCGACGTAAGTGGTTCTTCTTAACCATGCTAACGACGCCGTCAAAAAGAGCTGGTGCGAGGTAATCTGTGATGGTGACGGTGAGGTGTCATTTCCGTTACGTTTTTGTTCTGCGACACGTGCTGTGATTGACAACAGTCTTTGACGTAAGCAATCGACTAAAGTTTCAAAGAGAACGTTCCTCGTCATCGTATTCTCGAGTTTTGAACTTTGAGGATTCGTAACTTCACTTTTCATGTATCAATTGGCGTTCCTTTTGCATTCGTCTCAGCAATCATTACTATCTTCGTTCCGGTGCTAGACAAGGCTGGTGCAAAACTGCCGCAGGGCCCTTCTGAAGAAGCACATATCATTAAGATTGATATAGATTCATGCGGATGGTGTCGCAAAGATAATGCTCGAACACCCTCGACGTATCGTAAAGAATATTTGTATATTTCAGTGTTTCCCAAGGTATAACACTTTCGATTGAGAAACATTGCTTAGGTTGCCATGGTATTTCGTAACCATGCATCACATGGCTGCGTCAGAAAATACTGTCATAAAAAGAGCAGTGTTGTGTTCTGAAATCCTCTCTTTCGCGATTTCTAGTACTTTTACAAATCAATTTGTGAGCGATAAACATTTGTTCTCTTGCAGCGAAAGCTGATGTGGCTAGGAGAAACGAAAAACCGTTTGACATCGGTGTCGTGAGTGGTCTCCATTGGTTGTGCTATCACCTAAGTCGTTCTCAGCTTCGTAAGCAAGCACACTTGCCATTGGCTGTGGTGTGAGTGCCATCGTCCACGCCATAAGAGCAGTGGCGCACAGCACACGCGCATAAAAATTCGCCTAGAGCTTCCCGATGAGTAAGCTATGAACCACCCCAGAAGAGCGCCGACAGTGAAACGTGAGAGAGTCCGTATACTGGACCGATAATGCCTTTCAGGCACAAAAATAGGCCAGGGAGGCCGAATGGTGGCTGTATCTGTGTATCCATGATCCGGCAGCTTTCCAAGCAGCGCTTATTCACGACGAGAAATGCAAGCGCCGGTGGTGGGCAGATCCTACAAACCACAACCCCGAGTTAGCTCACGATGTCGAACGCCAGCATCAGCGCGGTGCCAAGCAAGCCGCGTTGCGGGCACATCAGCGTCAACGTGATGAAGGCGGTGTAACGTTACAGTGTCTAGAATTATACTGCTTAGTGTGCTGAGCGCACGCATTCCGTACGAGAGAGGGTGGCCCCACATGTGATGCAAGCAGTGAGATGTCACAAGCGGCGCTGCGTGTCGCGAGTGTGCACGAACACACGAAATTCATCTCGTCCTGTTGCTGCTGGCACCTCGCCGCGTTTGAAATCAGTGTGTTACAGCTACCAACTCACTTACAGTGAAGTTCGACGGTGTCATGTGTACACTGCAACACCCTCAGATGTTAAAAGCTAAGCGGCAATGCCAAAGAAAGGACGTGTATTGTGCCGCTGTGTCAAAGAAGTTATCGGTCGAACAAGGAAAAGGTGTCTTGTACCCCGCACCAGCGGATGCGGCGCGGTTTCCTGAATGAAAAAGTAAGATCAAGAGAGCAGACAAAAGGCTGAATCCGAAGGCTGTCGTGTGAGAAAAGCATTCTGAGAGTGACTCCATGGAATTATGTTTTCGGATTGGGGGGAACGGTGTCGGGAATAAAATCGCCATTTAGGCATGATTTCAAATATCAATATTTATCTGAAAAAAAAATTGAAAATATCTTTTCAAACTTCACCACACTATGTTTTTCTGTTATTTCAACGTTGGACTCCCTTTCCAACAAAGTTT
>WOVY01008659.1:0-20438 GCA_013436015.1 Rhipicephalus annulatus | reverse complement strand
TCTCATAAATATTAGAATAAGTATCACTTATTAATTTAGTTTAGATAGTTTCATGGCCGGGTAATAAAAAGGCCGTAACCGTGCAAGAAAGTTGCTAACGGTTTCAGTTACTATCTGTTTCATTCCAGTTACTAACTGTTTACTAACGTAAGTATAAACAAATATAATTTAGTAATGACTGCAGGTAGCAACTTTCTGCTAACGTGGGAGGAAACAGGTTGCAACAGGTTAGTACCGGTCCAAGAAAGGTAGGGGGGGTAGAAAAAGAGGGTAACGATTTAGAGTACAGGGTACTTTACTATGGTGTCACACCCGTCCCGTTTATTAGGGAGGCAATCGCCGGGCTAATTCCAAGAGCCGAAGTATCGGCCCCCCAAAACCGCACCACGAAAGCGTGGACAATTTTGAAGTGGTCCTTTTTGGTACGCCAGCGGACGCCGGTCGTGGCCCAAAGAACAAGTCAGAGCTGAGAGTTAATAAACAAACAAATTATATTCTCAATAATGGCAGATCGAAAACAATACATAAGAATGCACACTCCACAATTGTTGCATACAATATGACACCAATCAAACCAATCAATAAACGTACTACACAACACAATCAGCCACACTTAATACAACGGACACGGACAACAATACGCACTACAATGCAGTCACATGCATTGAACAACCAAGACACTTAAAGACTAAAGAGATAGAAAACCTAATCAGTCCAAAGTTCTTGGAACCAGAGTCTAGATGATACTCTTCCGAGAATCACTCACTCAAAGTCCAGCGTTGTTGTCGTTCCGCAGCCCTCTGAAGTTTCTCTTCCAGGAAACCTCGCCGGAGTTTCTCTTCCAGGAAAACTCCCGTCTTCAATAGGCCACTCTCCAAGCTTCAAACTTCTTCGCCGGAAATCCGTCGGCTTCACACACGCAGCTGTTGCCCGCGTCTTCGCTCGATAGCGGTAAACCCACGCTCTTGCCTGTAGCTCGAGCCGTCCCTACGGACCAAAAACTTCGCCGACTACACGGCGGAATTCCTACGCGCTCTGGCGCTCACTTCCGTCTCCTCCTGTTCTGTCACCACGGGCAGAACCTTCGCCGACTCCACGGCGGAATTCCTACGCGCTCTGGCGTTAACTTCCGTCACCTCCTGTTCTGTCACTACGGGCAGAACCTTCGCCGACTCCACGGCGGAATTCCTACGCGCTCCGGCGTTAACTTCCGTCACCTCCTGTTCTGTCACTACGGGCAGAACCTTCGCCGACTCCACGGCGGAATTCCTACGCGCTCCGGCGTTAACTTCCGTCACCTCCTGCTTTCTCTCGTCTCGGCTGCCCGATTAAATACCTTCCGCGCCACCTTCCAGAAATTTCTCGTCCTTTCGTCGGCGCGATACGCAGCGAAAGCTGGGAAGAGGGCGAGACGGTTGGAATGCCCTCTCCGGCCGCATGAGTCACTCGGTCTGACCCCGCCTCGTTCGTTCTGGAAATTTCTAGCGCTTGCCCGGCCGCCGCTGTGGGGTGAGGAGGTTCGTCTGCGATGCCGTGCTTCTGCGGGGAGAGCGCGCGCCCGGGAGCCTTGGATGTTTGCTTTCTCTTTTTTTCTTTTTACCTCGCGGTGTTTCTGCCGCCCGTTGTCGCAAGGATTTGGCGGCGCGCTCTTTTTTTTTAGCGCTCGTTCTGTGACACTGCCCCCCACTTTAAGAATATTATCTCATAATATTCAAAACCACACAAACGAGCGCGAAAAGTCACCACACACTCTCACAGACTGTAACACCATCAGTCGCTCATAACACTTCACATTCACAATAGATCACGCAATACAATCTTACATTGTAGTTCAATTCCCCAACGCATGAAATATAGCCACAGGTACATGCCTACAACACTTCATCATACATTCCAAACAATACAAACGTACAAAGTTCTGTCTACACAATTATTATACAACACTATACATCACATCATCGCACAGAACACTGACTCGCTCGACATACACTTGAGACACAGGATAACAAGAACATTAACACAACATATGTCACTCAGCCCTGCCAAACACATCCTGATTCCACCTCAGCACCTATCTTGAGTACTTCGAACAGCGCTTGCGCCCCTTTTTGCGGTGCTCCCTCGATCTCTTCTTGTGCTTCCACGTTCTTTTTCGGCGAGCCCTTTCCAACGACGATATCTGGGGCGTCGTCTCAGCCATCGTTGTCTCTTCCGACACCGTTAACGCGCCATTACATTCGACGGGTCCTGTCTGTTTATTTTCCCGTTTGATCATGCCTCTACTTTTTGCCCGGCTGGCCAATTCCGTCTCCTTTAAACTGTCGGTCGGTTGAGGTCGTGCCGACGTAAGTCCGGTTGCTCGGCCCGTGAACTTATTCGACCCGATCGTCTTCTCCTTCGCTGTCTCTTGCGCCGCAGCTTCACATTGGCCTCTAGTGAGATCCGTTACGGGATGCTCCTCCACTGTATCTCGCGGCTGCTGTGTTGGCGAGGGCTCTATCTTCGGGTCTTCTCCCAAACATTCTGGATCACTTGGCCCTCGCGCCCCGTCGATGTTTCCGATGACAAGGTCATACAGGGGGGTCGTCATGCATAAAGCAGTAACCTTCCCGCTGAAGTACGGGGTTTCAACCTCAATTTCTGCTTCGGGAAGCATCCGAACCGTACGGTCAATTAGGCAAACCGGTTTCGTTCTGCCTGTCAACTCACCTTCCCGTACCAAATCTCTCCGCACGATAACAGTGGAACTGCCGGTATCTCTTAACACCGTAATCTTTTTATCCGCAACTTTTCCAGGCAGCGCTGGCATTCCTTTCGTAACACCGGTTGGCTGTTTTGACATTACAGCACCCACAATAGGAATTTTCTCCCCGTTTTCAACTCTACGAATCCATCAGTGACGGCATTATTATCAGATCTTGGTGCCGCTTGAACACAGGATACCTGGTGAGTTTGACTCACTCCGTTCCGACAAGCATCTGCTTTGTGCCCAGTCTGACCACACTTAAAACATTTTACTGCCGTAGGGCTCGTAAAGATCGTTCGACAGTTTTTCGCGCGATGACCCACTCGGTTGCACAGAAAACATCGCGGAATGCTCTCTGGTGCACGCTTCTTTTCTTCGGGAGCCAATTTCTTCGAATCATCGGGACACTCCTTCTTACCTTGGCCAAATTAGTTCCACCTTGTGCTTCCAAGAATTGATCAGCCAATTCAAGCATGTTTACAAGTGAGTCAGCTCTCCTCTCTTTCAAGTACAGCGACAGGCTTGGGTGGCAACTAGTAAGAAATTGTTCTCTAATTAGGAGCTCTCTAAGCTCATTGTACTCCTGTGCTGTCCCTGAAAGTTCAATCCATCTGTCGAAATAATGGCAAAGTCGGGCGGCATACTGCGTAGCCGTCTCACCATCAGCTGGCTTTCCTGTCCGAAATCTGTCCCGGAAACCTTCCACGGTAAATCTAAATCGCTTCAGCAAAGCAGCTTTCACCTTTGCATAGTTGGCTGCATCGGTCGGCGTCAGCCTACCGTACACACTGAGCGCTTCACCACTCAAGCAAGTACTCAAAGCAGTTGCCCATTGCTGTTCCGGCCAATTCTGGCTCCTCGCAACCGTCTCAAATCTGTGGAGGTACGCGTCTAGGTCGTCCTTCCTTTCATCAAATGCTACGAGCAACTTGCTTGGGTTCAAGCGGAAGCCATGATCCTCTCGTTCGCTGCTTTCAACTCTAGCTTGGACGGGAGTTTCACTTCGCTGTTGCAAACGGAGCCGCTCGAGTTCCATCTCGTGCTGCCGCTGCCGCTCCCTTTCAGCCATCTCTGCTTCTCTTTCTTCTCTCGCCCTCTCAGCCGCCAGCTTTTCTCTCTCCAGCTCCAACTTCAATTGCTGCTCTCTTTCTTCTTTCGCCCTTTCAGCTGCAAGCTTTTCTCTCTCCAACTTCAACTGCTGCTCTCTTTCTTCCTTCGCCCTCTCTGCCGCCAACCTCTCTCTCTCCACCTCAGCTTCTTTTTCCGCTTTGGCTCTTTCGACCGCCAACCTCTCTTTTTCCAGCTCGGCTGCTTTTTCTTCTTTTTCCCTCTGGGTGACCCACTTCCGTAGTTCGGCGCCAGAAAGACCCATCTTTTCACCCAGAGCAACTAACTTTTCGAGATCCATGGTGTCTCGCAACTCTCAAATAAAACCTTGCCGCGTGCAAAAAGTATCTGCCTAAATCAGTCTATCGGAACACTCCCCTGCACTCGTTAACGAGAACACTGAACAACACACAAAATCGTTCCGATAGCACTATCAACAACTCGAGGCTCTTTCTCACTACTTTGGACACACTGTGCACCAAAAGGTCCTGTCGCGGACGCCAGATTAATTGTCACACCCGTCCCGTTTATTAGGGAGGCAATCGCCGGGCTAATTCCAAGAGCCGAAGTATCGGCCCCCCAAAACCGCACCACGAAAGCGTGGACAATTTTGAAGTGGTCCTTTTTGGTACGCCAGCGGACGCCGGTCGTGGCCCAAAGAACAAGTCAGAGCCGAGAGTTGATAAACAAACAAATTATATTCTCAATAATGGCAGATCGAAAACAATACATAAGAATGCACACTCCACAATAGTTGCATACAATATGACACCAATCAAACCAATCAATAAACGTACTACACAACACAATCAGCCACACTTAATACAACGGACACGGACAACAATACGCACTACAATGCAGTCACATGCATTGAACAACCAAGACACTTAAAGACTAAAGAGATAGAAAACCTATTCAGTCCAAAGTTCTTGGAACCAGAGTCTAGATGATACTCTTCCGAGAATCACTCACTCAAAGTCCAGCGTTGTTGTCGTTCCGCAGCCCTCTGAAGTTTCTCTTCCAGGAAACCTCGCCGGAGTTTCTCTTCCAGGAAAACTCCCGTCTTCAATAGGCCACTCTCCAAGCTTCAAACTTCTTCGCCGGAAATCCGTCGGCTTCACACACGCAGCTGTTGCCCGCGTCTTCGCTCGATAGCGGTAAACCCACGCTCTTGCCTGTAGCTCGAGCCGTCCCTACGGACCAAAAACTTCGCCGACTACACGGCGGAATTCCTACGCGCTCTGGCGCTCACTTCCGTCTCCTCCTGTTCTGTCACCACGGGCAGAACCTTCGCCGACTCCACGGCGGAATTCCTACGCGCTCTGGCGTTAACTTCCGTCACCTCCTGTTCTGTCACTACGGGCAGAACCTTCGCCGACTCCACGGCGGAATTCCTACGCGCTCCGGCGTTAACTTCCGTCACCTCCTGTTCTGTCACTACGGGCAGAACCTTCGCCGACTCCACGGCGGAATTCCTACGCGCTCCGGCGTTAACTTCCGTCACCTCCTGCTTTCTCTCGTCTCGGCTGCCCGATTAAATACCTTCCGCGCCACCTTCCAGAAATTTCTCGTCCTTTCGTCGGCGCGATACGCAGCGAAAGCTGGGAAGAGGGCGAGACGGTTGGAATGCCCTCTCCTGCCGCATGAGTCACTCGGTCTGACCCCGCCTCGTTCGTTCTGGAAATTTCTAGCGCTTGCCCGGCCGCCGCTGTGGGGTGAGGAGGTTCGTCTGCGATGCCGTGCTTCTGCGGGGAGAGCGCGCGCCCGGGAGCCTTGGATGTTTGCTTTCTCTTTTTTTCTTTTTACCTCGCGGTGTTTCTGCCGCCCGTTGTCGCAAGGATTTGGCGGCGCGCTCTTTTTTTTAGCGCTCGTTCTGTGACATATGGGAGAGCTTAAAGCCGTAGCAAGCGTTGCAGTTGCTACCTTTTTACTAACTTTTTTCTGTGAGCGTTGGATTTCATGGTTACCAGGTCTAGAGAAATCACTCACGTATGTGGAATCCTGTTTCGTCAATTAAAAGTTTAAATATTTTAAATTTGCAGAGTACGAATGTCAAGTTGGAGTTTGTGTTATTTATACAATTTTAATGTATTCTCTTTCTTTATACAAACACGCTTTTAAGCAGTCAGTTCTCAGGAGAGCGGGGGTCCATGATGTCAAAATATTTCTGCGCAGTAATTTCCATCGAAAAGTTGTGCCATTACTTTCGGCATGCACATGACCTTTTTTTTTCTCTGGCTGAAAAAAAAAAGAAATAGTAGTATTGAAGGAGGTTTGGAAGGAGTTCACGCACATATGATCTAAAGCCAGAATTCCTTTATTTGGCGCCGATGCCACCTGATAAGCGGCCGTTGACAAAGTATCATTGCGCGTACAGTTACGGTGGCAAACACTGACAAACTGTCATTGGCCATCCTTCACAAGTGCTTCACTGGTCGAAAAAAATGGCGCAGAATATTGGCTTCAAACCCGTTTCGAATGTCCCCATGATCCATGCATTTTGAGCACTACACTTTGTAATAGTTAGAGCGAAAACTTTATGCGTTTTTGGAACATGATCAGAGACCATCTTTTGACGACCACACGAGTGAATAAAATGCTTGGTTTGCATCATATAATTGTGGGAATCGAGAGCGCCCTCCTACCTGGCGCCTCGTTCCCCAGCTGCCGCGCGTGCTCCGACAGCGTAGCCCGGGCGTGCATAAGCACCGGCATCCGCCAAGATGGCTGCCATGGCGCCTCTTGGTCTGGGCCAGTCAACCGTCGGCTCTTTCCCGCGCTGGCATGTCCGGGCACGCTACGCTGGCGCGCTGCGCGGGCCTACGTCACAACGCAGCGCCATTTCCCTTTGGGCCGCGCGTGAGATCCTCCTCTTCTACGAGCTATGTTGCGCCTGACGATTCGCTCGTCACTGCGCCTTGTCGCCTGAAGGCAGACAGAAATTAGGTGCCTTTTTCCTCTTCCTTCTAACCACTACCACCACCACCAGATGCTCTCAGGCTTCCAGGAGAGGTTGACGCGCTGCTTAGCAGGTGGCTTCTCGTTCGTGCATTCGACTTCGGCCCTTGTGCGGAAGTCGTTGCGCCCTAGACGAGCGTACTTGCTCGGTCTTGCGGAGTACCCTGTACGGCCTGCAAGTCCGTGAGTGTCGCACTGTGCTGCATCTTGGGTTAATAAACCCGTTGTTGTTGTTATCCTGCCTCGTGCGTGGTTTCTTCGCCGTGCAGATATGAGTACGAACTAACAAGTGCCCCAGTTGTTACTTCGCTGTGTTTTAAAAGCGCCCTCTTTTCGCAAAGGAGGCCTGTGCAGCGAGTGAACTGACCTTGGTGGGCCCGGCAACTAACACAATCGTTCCGATGAAAGCCCAAGGCACACGATTCTCCCCACTGAAGGATACGCGCGCGCACATGCATCTAACCCCCCCCCCCCCCAATCCGCGGAGCGAAGTACGCGTAAGAGATGACTGCGCGTCGGCGCATCCTGACAAGCTGGGCGCCCAGCGCGAGCAGCTTTATTTAGGGGCGAAGCTCCTTGCGCCATGGGTCGGTCGTGCGTCCCGTGTAGTCATCGTAGTAGTAGTAGCCACTTGGTAATTTCAAGGTTTCAAAAGGGTGTCATAGCATATGCACGGAGGGAATGATGACGAATAGGGCGAAGCGTCCGTCAGTCCATCCGTCCGTCCGTTTGCTCGTGGATATGCTGTGTCATTCCCCTCGTGGATATGCTGCAACTCGTTTTTATTGCAAAGCACTTTTTAGTTAACTTCGGCATCTTTGACCGCATCTATTCATCTATCTAGCCGCCTACGACTTTTAGCTCTTCTCGCCGTTTCGATATTCGGATCTATATTAAAATGAGCATAGCACGCGATAAAATTAAGTGAAAAAAGACTTTGTAAGGTGGGCAACTTTGTGGTTCAAGTTTTTTGCTTTGAAATCGATGGTCCACTTCTTTAGCTGCGTCTTTAACGCTTTCGTTTTTTTTTCTTTATACTTACAAAACTCGTATTTTGAGTAGTTGGAGGCGCAATCATGCATGCTTTCCCACCTGAAGAGTATTCTTAGAGTTTCATAGTGGCTCTTTCTCTAACATTTCAAACTATTCTTATGGTTACGTCTTTACACTTGAAAGTACACATGAAAAGTCACTTTTGATTGGTGGATATGTGGTGTTTAACGTCCCAAAACCACCTTATGATGGTGAGAGACGCCGTAGTGGAGGGCTCCGGAAATTTCGATCACCGGGGGTTCGTTAACGGGCGCCCAAATCTGAGCTCACGGGTCTACAGCACTTGCGTCTCCATCGAAAATGCAGGCGCCGCAGCCGGGATTCGATGCCGCGACCTGCGGGTCAGCAGCCGAGCACCTTAACCACTAGACCACCGTGGCGGGACAAAGAAAACTCACTTTTCATTCATTACACCACGAGCCACTCGAGAACTTCAGAATGGAAGAAAGTGCCATGCAACCGCAAAAACGAGAATAAGTGTTTACTAACCTTTAACTTTCGAAAAACAACAGGCAGATTTTTCCTCGACGTGAGCGAGCGCGCAATGTAAGCTGCACATGGCGCGAGGAAAAACGAACTGAATGCTTGCATTATCCAAATGAAGCCTATTTTTCAACATTAGTCTTTCTTTTTTTCTTCTTGTTAATTCAGCTCATGATTTATTTCAAGAACTATTGCTGAACAATTTGTGATTATAACAAAATTCATTTATATACCAAGGCCCCACCCGTTTCACGGCTGATCCCACATGGTGTGTTGTACCAGTTCAATAAGGGTCAACCAAGCATCCAACAATGGAGTGCTACGCCAAGCAATGACTACAGTGTACCATACAGCATAAGACAACCGACGCACACAGTTTACGTCAGCTTATAACATCGTACCAAAACCCGGCCCCCTGCAGGCTCCGCACTTAAGCCTAGTTCACACTGAAACATCCGCTTTCTACAGCGACCGAAATTCCCCTGCCGCCGAAACGCAGCGTCGTTCGCACTGTACGCGCCCCGCGCCGCCGAATATGCCATCTACTACGGGGTGAACGCGGGATGGATGCGCTGTCATCCAATTGTTGTCGCGGCTTGCAAACGCTACTACGCTATCCGGTGGTGTATACTTCGACGATTCTCGTACGCAAGAAGCAAGAAAAGACAGTACTGCTTACTTTGCTGGCAAGTGGCTGTCTTGTAATGCACAAAGAGCAGAAAAACCCCCGACGCCAGCGGCGTTGGTGGGTTAGTTTTGCTCTGCAAGACCACAACAAGCTCGGTCACGCCAACAGCAAGCTCGGTCACCTCTTTCACGAAATACGGAGGCGAAGTAGACACAGAGTAGGTTAAACTTACGTTGGTTTCAACATTCAGTTACGTGCACTGCTGCATAACAAGTGAGTAGGGCTTGGCCGCCATTTTTCAAAATTCTTTGACTAGCGCTCCTATTGGTCCGCGGTGACCGATTCGGCGGCAGACGCCGCAAAAATCGGTCCGAGAGCGATCGGCGCGGAGAGGGCCCTTTCGGCGGATCTCGCTGCCGCCGAACCGGATTCGGAGCACTTTCGGCGGCCGGAATGCTCAGTGTGAACGCGGCCTTAGCAAGCAAGAAACGAAACTAACCAAGCAATCGAAACAAAACTCAATCAACAAACGGGGGCTGGCCAGAACCGACGAAGGACACTCACTGTTAAGAAAGTTTGGGTACATCCTTCCGTGCTCAAAAAACGGAAAAGACGAAGAGGCGGGAGGCTGAGAGCTAATGGTCATTCGTTATATAAAAGTAAGCATGATCAATGCCCCCCTAGAAAAACTAGGAGGCGTTTGCATGATTAGCTTTGTTTGTTGTCCGTTCAATTATTTTTACTGTCGCCGTACTAAGCTTAGCTTCGCTTAAGGGGCAACATACTACTCGCTTCAGTCGATCCAAGGACACCAGCGTCCGCATGCGTCCGGCCGTGTTGTATTAAAACTCAATTACTCACATCGTTCTTTCCATTTCTTTCCTGCTCTGGCATTTATTTACTTCTTTGTTTGTTTTTTCTGCTTTATCAGCACCGTCGCGCAAATTTTAACACCATCGTCTACGCGCTTTGTCCAACTTCAACTTACGAGACACGCTTGCTCGTAAGAGACACTGGCAAAGTTCGTGCGCTGTACTTAAACTTGTTCTGCATTCTTCCGTGCAGTGCTGTCGAAGCTTCCTGAGCAAAATAAGAACGTCGCTGACCAAGTAAGCGCGCTGTTGCCCCTTTGTTCGGTGTGTGCAGCCTTGGCCACGCTGCGCCGAATTATCGAACTGGATCATAAAGGAGGCGCCCCAGCTTGCAGGCGCAGCTGCAGAGCGATCATTTCGGCGTGCTTAAAACGAGGTCTGCGTGACGAAGGCCAGTGAAGTACATGACAAGAAAGAGCACTTCCGTTCGGAGGACCCTCAATATTTTACTTTTCGCGAAAATGTTTCACACGCTTGCTTCTTTGTGGCGCTTGTGATTTTCGCTTCTTTTGCGTTATTCACGATTTTGCCCTACTGTAACGCTGATTTTATTAACGCTGTTTTTTTGGGGGGACATTCACTCCGCCGTTATTATCTGCCAGCAGCTGTTTATAATACCTGTATTCCTAAGGTACGAATAGGCTTGTAGGTGCAGTGTCATTACTGCATTTTGTCTTTAGAACTTTTGGCGCGGCAAATTAAGAAGAATGTTATTCCCTTTTCACGCTAGTGATGGCGCACTCGTTTGGTGGGTTATTTTCATCGATACAGCTCGTTAAAGGTTACTGGTTTCAAAATCAAGTGCATATTTCTCATTTGTTTTGCCTGTTACTACTTGCCTCTTTTTCTCTCGGTTTCCTACTAGCGTGTGTACACGTTTTATTGCTATGCTAATTCATGTAAGCGAACTGTTCATTTTCATGTTGTTTTCATCTGTTTCATTTTGCTATACGTTGTAGCTTTACTTGTTCATTTCTGTTTTCAAACTTTTTTTTTTCGCGCCCAAGCTTACAGAAATGAAGAGACCTATGGGATATAAGCATAAATCTTGACGCAGCAAGTCAGCCGGAACGAAACAGGAATTTCACTTCCTTCGGCGAATAGTCATTGTACCTAATTGAACTTTCTAGAGAAAAAGGTAAGTATATCTTTAAAATGAAGACTCTGTGACCATTCTACATAATTGCCTTAGTATTGCGTCTCGGTGACGGCATACGGTGTGTGCGCTTCGTGCGCTGTTTTGGTGTTAGAAATCTTCAGAACGTTGCTGTGAGTTAATTCTGTGTCCGTGATCAGTGCTAAGTGGGCTATCTACTGTCACTCAACGTGCAGAGGCTATACATGACTTCGGGCTGGCAAAAAACGAATAATCGCAAATCGATGTATTTTTTTTAGATTTCTCTAAGGCCTTCAACCGTGTACCCTACTCTAAACTCATCACCAAACTTATAGAAAAACTAGGCAATGGTCCAATAGTTGAATGGATTAGTGATTACCTTTCAGACCGCTACCAGTTTGTGCACTATAATGGACAGAATTCTGACACTGTTAAAGTCCTTTCGGGCATTCCACAGGGATCTGTTCTGGCTACACTCTTGGTACTGTTATTCGTTGGTGACATTGTTGAATCAGTAAACGTTAAAATTAGACTGTTTGTAGATGACTGCATGATTTACAGTGAAATGAAACACATTGACGATCAGGTTGCCCTTAACAGATCTCTAAACAACGTAGCCCAGTGGTGCCAAGATTGGCAGATGGTTATTAATTCTGAAAAAACGGTCGTGATGAACGTAAGCAGAAAGAAAAGCAAACTATTATTTCCATACTCGCTTAATGGTGTCACCCTTCACACAGCAACCCAGTATAAATATTTAGGGCTTTTAATATCATCTGACCTCAAATAGACTGCGCATGTACAACAAGTGACAGAAAAGGCAATGAACAAGTTATTTTTTCTAAAACGAACCCTACGCTACGCTACCACGGATACGAAGCGCTTATCCTATATTACATTTATAAGACATATGCTGGAATATGCGAATATAGTGTGGTTTCCTTCAACAAATACTGAGAGCTTTGCTCGAGAGCATGCAGCGCAAGGCGGTCAGATTTATCTCTAACCGCTATAAGCGAACGGATTCCCCTTCCGAGCTACTGCTCCGAGCAGATCTACCTACGCTCTGCGATAGAGCGAAAATACATCGGTTGAAGTTCTTTTACCAATTGTTGAACGGCCACTTTAAAACTAATGCCTCTGCCTTCGCTACTATAAAAGCAAAAGTGCGCCCAAAACACACCTGATCTTCGAAGAATATTTCTGCCGTAACAATACCTTCAGATTTTCATTTTTCCCTCGCGTAATAAGACAGTGAAATGCGCTTGATTGAGCTACTGTAGCACAGCCAACACTCCAAAAAATTTTCGAAAGAGTTGGAAATCTCATGTCGGTGCCCCCAAGTTCTACGCGCTAATCTCATTGCATACGGGTGATAGCATCCAAAATCTAACATTTTATTTTATGTTCTATATCATTTGTTTGTAGGCAATGCATTGTTATGCCTGTATGATGTGTGCATTAGTTACTACCATGATCGCGACGCTTGCACGTCATGATGTCAATACTTTTGTGTTCGTTTCTTATGTACTATTCTTGAATTGCCACTGCATTGCCTTGCTTGTAAAAAGTTTGTATCTTTTCCACTCCTGTAATAACCCTCAAAGAGGGTTGACAGTATTTTGTAAATAAATAAATAAATAAATAAATAAATAATAGAATCACCTTCAGTGATGTTGCATTATCCAAAACCTTTCACTCACTCACGTAACTTGTTTCCGCTTATGTAACGCGCACTAACAAGCAGCTAATTGATTTGCATACAACATATGTTTCCCTGCCCACTTTACCTACACGTTTATCGCACTTCTTTGTGACCGCTCCGGCGAACGGACCGACCGGCTGACTATCTAACGCCTGCCCCTTCTCAATATCCACATGTGGTTTAAAAGCATACCGTAGTTGTGACATCAGAGGCCACCCTAATACTACTAATCATTAGTGGTGTTTAACACCCGAAAACCTCGATATGACACGAAAGACGCCGTTGGAGAACGCCGGAAATTTCTGCCACCTGGGGTTCATTAACACGCGTCTAAATCTTTCTACGCAGGCCTCAAGCATCGTCGCATAGCTCAATAGAAAATGCGGCCTCCGCGGCAGAGATTCGATCCCGCGATCTTCGGATCAAAAGACGAGCGTTATAAACAGTATAGACCACTATGGCGGGTTTCTCGGACCACACGTAGTACGTGCATAAAAGCTCGAACTCACCGTATGACCACTATGGCGGGTTTCTCGGACCACACGTAGTACGTGCATAAAAGCTCGAACTCACCGTATGCGCACGCCGAGCAAACCGAAATGAAAGTGTTGAAGGAAATTGATTGATTTGTGGGGTTTAACGTCCCAAAACCACCATATGATTATGAGAGACGCCGTAGTGGAGGGCTCCGGAAATTTCGACCACCTGGGGTTCTTTAACGTGCACCCAAATCTGAGCACACGGGCCTACAACATTTCCGCCTCCATCGGAAATGCACCCGCCACAGCCGGGATTTGAACCCGCGACCTGCTGGTCAGCAGCCGAGTATGTTGAAAGGAAGCTGAAGTACTTACTTTAAGAATAACTATGAAGTGCATTATCACGGTTTGATCGCTTCTGAATTCAAAAACCGATTTTAGAATGCTCAGAAAGAGCGTGAATATCGTGCCTTTCTTTTGTTGCTGTTTTTTTATTGCTATGTACAGCAGCTGTGGCCACAGTGCTTCTCGAGATGCTGGATGCACGCCCTGACTTCATCTGCGTTATGCTGCGTCATCTGCAACATGAGAAGTATTGAAGCGTGGCCTCCGCAATTAGCTTCGGCAACAGCGCCCTCACTTAGCTCCTCATGAAGACTATTGTTGAGGATGGTAGAGACGCTAGCTAATGTTGCTTCTGAATACTTTCATTAGGACCCGGTACATGAACATCCCTCGGTCATATTGTGACATCACATGATGACGTCATCACATACCACATCACTTGATCAAAGGTGTGGACCATTAATGAAGGCAGTGAGAAGCAGGTGAAGGGCACGCAGCTTGCAATTCGTTCAATTCTGGGACATGATAGGGGCTGTAAGCTTTTTGAAGGGGATGATGTGGTGTTGGAGTTTTAAGTCCCAGAACCACCATATGATCATGAGAGACGCCGTAGTTGAGGGCTGCGGAAATTTTGACCACCTGTGGTTCTTTAACGTGCACATGAATCTAAGAACACGGACCTTGAGCATTTTCCTTCCCATCAGAAATGCGACCGCCGTGGCCGAGATTCGATCACTCAACCTGCGGGTCAGCAGCCGAATACCTTAGTTACTAGACCACAGTGGCGGGTCGATTTGGAAGAGAATCTCTCTATGGAGAGAGGGGGGAGAGCAGCTCCCGTAGCCACGCAACCTCTCCCATCATAGGGAGAGGGCGCATTGCTGCGCCGCACAGACACGTGCTGACGCGCTGCGCCGTGCTCCCTTAAGGGCTGCAGAAATTGGGCGTCTTTTCCTTCCGCTAACCACAACCGCCACCACCAATGCGCACGTGTGGTCAGACCAGTATCTTTAGGGGTCGAAACTCCACTATTCACGTCACGCACTCAAGAACAATCTAAAATAATCGGGAATGTTCAACGTGCAGCGTGGCGTGCGCGAAGCAGCGGTTACACGTGCAATGGGTCAGTAACAAGAAACTATAGGGGGTATTCTCTTGACGTCATCCACAAGGTGTGCCACCGTCGTTCCAGGATGCCTCCATCTTGGCGGTCTCGGCGGTTCGATGCGCGTTCGGTGGCTGCAGTGACACTGTGGAGCTATCTGTTTTTCTTTGTTCTCTTGAGCAACTGTGGACTGCAATGAATTTAAGCGCATGCGCACGTGGGTTAAATAAACACGCGCGATCGCACTACCTGTAGAACGGGGGTCTGTGCGGCGGCGAAGATCCACTCGAACTTCAAGAAGCTCAACTACGACGCCATATTGAACGGCTGCCGCGGGTCGACTTTCCCGACAAAAAGGACTACCTTGTTCACGCAACAAGTTTTGTGTCGCGTGAGCTACTAAATGCTTACAAAATCCATGCTGGATCACAACTCTTTTATGAGTGGAAGGGTGCAGCAGTCAGGCAGGCGTTAAGGTTCTGCCAAACAACATGGTAGTGGTAGCCGGAAAGGTAAACAGACTTGCCTCATCCACTTGTAATCACGTTTGGGGTGGCGTGCGAGTGCTCTGTCAATACTGTAAACACGGTGATGGGATCGCCTGGCAGGAAAGGGATCACAGCTATCGCTGCAGTGGCTGTTTTCTTCTCAACAACCGCTGCGTACCGTGTTCATGTGTAGCCGAGGGATCGCAGCTATTTAGTGCAGGTGTCGAAACTCTGCCGTACGAAAAGATTGCTGTTTTTGGTGAGGAAAGTGGATTTCCCGTTTATTTCTATGGCGTTTCTTCTGTCGTTCTAGCACCAGCGAATCCGGTGAACACAGTAACGGAATGGCAGGGCAAGAAATCTTGACAGCTAAGACGGCAAACCCACTCCATTTCTTGGCTGTGCTGTTACCTCTGCGGTTTCTTGGCACGGGCCTTTCAGCACTTTTGGTAGTAAAAAAAGAAACCTACCGAGGTAACATTCCAATCACCAGGCTTCTTTTTCGAGCGGTCAACTGCTACAACCAAATACGGCAGCTCGCCGTTCCGCAGCTGGCTGGCGTGCAATCGCGATATGCACCGCCTCTCCACACACAAAAATAAACTCGTTCAGACACTTTTCGCGTAAAAATATACGAAGGTCTGTGTGTGAACTAAGAAGGACGGCTTGCACAGCCAGCACCTTCGACACTTCTCTTGAAGACACAGTGCGCTCACAGAACATAACCCGGTCATGCCACAAAACACCTATGTACTGCACTGTGCGCACGAACTTGCAAACGGCTGGACCGCCAAAATGGCCTCGCCGTCCGGCGTTGCTATCGCCACCTCGTGGATCGAGGTTCAGTGCATACCCCTACAATAGTCACAAGTGGAAGTATCATGCTTTGAAGGAAAACGACAGATGGCCGCCGAAAGAAAAGAAGGTTCTTATCACAGGTGGAATAAAATAACAGAACTAAAGGGAGGTACACGCCCCTGGGCCTCCATTCTTCTTGACGGGTCGTGCAAAGTTCAATCGAGCCAAGTACTTGCATCCTCCGGCTAACGTATATACATCGCACACACACGCGCGCACGATATCTTCGTTCCGGGCTGTTACCAACTAATGACGCACCTCTCGGTCGCGGAAGAAGCGGTGATCCTTTCGCGGGAATTGACTTCGACGTTGAAGTGTTTCCGCTCGGCTCCCTTTGATAACGCGTATTCCTTTGACATCCTCGGGAGCAATTTTCCGAATTGACCGTGGAACCCCGGCACGAGTGCCCGGTAATTCGCAGCTATAGGTACGAGTGCTGAGATGGGGAAGTCTGGCTCCTTTAATCAGAGACGCTTGTTGTCACGAAGCAAAGACGCACAAGGTCTCCTATGAATTCGCCAGAGACAACTGAAAGGTGA
Source organism: Rhipicephalus annulatus (assembly GCA_013436015.1). NCBI lineage: Eukaryota > Metazoa > Arthropoda > Arachnida > Ixodida > Ixodidae > Rhipicephalus > Rhipicephalus annulatus. The sequence continues at coordinate 3,955 of WOVY01008659.1, read as the reverse complement.
ATCCCATGTTGTCTTTTTTTTTCTCAGTCGATGTATTGATCTTGCTCCACACCTTTTGGATAGTTTTCTGCGCCTAGCGGGGATTTGCAGGGACTCCCAAGATCGGAGGCATTGTAGGCTTTGTGCAGCTGACTTGGTTTTGCACTGCCTCCGTGACTATAGTGCACCTTTGACCAAGGTTCTTTTGTAGCACAATGACGTTACAGTGCCGGGTCACAGTAGCGTCGTACATTTATGCCACACATTTTGATGGTCTGGGACGTTGTGATGCGTCAAATTGCGACGTCATGGTGGCACGACGATCGTTTATGTTACTTGTGTACGCCAATGCCACAGGACGCCAACACCGCCAACGATCAATTTTCACGTTTGATGAGGCATCTAATTCTCTTCGCCCTATATATAACGACTGAAGTTGTTGGGGAGCAGTTGGACACGCGTGGTCGTCATTGCCGACGAGAAAAATTACGAAAGTGGAAGTAGGTTGCGGCCGAGTAGGTTGACAGGATCCTGAGAAAGACGCTGAGCACCCGACCAGAACCATCGTGAAAATGAAATTGGGCTCCGACCATGTAGGCGGACAGGAGCCTGATAGATATAGCTACCGGTCTGAACCATCGGGAAAGTGCAAGCAGTTTCCGACCATGTCGGTGGGCAGTGTCCTGAAAGAGACAGAGCTATACCGACCAGAACCATCGTGAATGTTGAAGCAGGCTCCGACTATGTAGGTGGACAGGATCCTGAAAGAGAGAGTTACCGACATGAACCGTCGTGAAATCGGAAGCAGGCCCCGACCAGGTTGACAGCATCATAAGAGAAACAGTGTGATATTATGAAGAAACGCAAGGGATGTGAACCGGAAAAAATACCTGATTTGCTATTTTGCACTTGAGAAAGGGTGAGGAAAGGCAGAGGACCCTGAGGTTATACAAAGTCTCCTTGGGACATTCCAGTGAGTTTTGATAGGAGCTGCTAGACGTGGGGATATGCAAGGCCTCCTTGGTACATACCAGAGAACTATGCTGATGCTGAGGATATACAAGACGTCCTTGGGATGTACGAACATGTTTTAAAGAGAGATGCTACAGTCAAGAGGGAAGCGCCATCCACGCTAGCAAAGCAGCCGCAGCCACCATCAAAGTAGGAGCACCATTGAACGTTCGCGTCTAAAACAGATAATGTAGCAATCTTCATTCACCCCACGCAAGTTTCTAACGGCAAGCTTTTTTTCTGGCAAGTACAGCCTGACACCTGTCTGTGTTAGCTGTTTCTTCAAAAATCTCAAAGTATTTGCTGGTTTTATTAAATAATACGTCAACAATACTCATTTTAATATGTTCCTTTCATCTGAAACAACGATCTTTTATTTGAAAATTAACGGAGTATTTGCATTATCAAAGCAAAAAAAAGGCACGGCATATCCGCACAGTGAATGATGAGTGGGGCGAAGCGTTCGTCCATCCATCCATCCGTCCGTGCTTCCGTCCATCTGTTCGTTCTTTCTTTCATCCTTCCGTGCGTCCGTTCGTGCGTCCATGCGTTCCTGCGTCCGTCCACCCGTCCATCCGTTCATTCGCTCTTGTTTCCGTCCATCCGTCCATCCATTCGTCCGTCTGTGTCTGCCTGTCTGTTTGTATGTCCGTCCATCCATTTTTACGTATGTATGAAGGTATGTATGTGTGTCCGTCCGTACGCCTGTTGATCAGTCCATCCGTCCATCCGTCTATATGTATGTATGTATGTCCGTCTGTACGTCTGTCCATCCGTCCGTCTGTCCGTCCGTCTGCCTGTCGCTTGTCTGTCTGTGTGTCCATCCGTCCTTCGGTCTGTATGTCTGTTGGTCCGTCTATCTGTTCGTACGTCCATCCGTTTTTCTGTCTGTCTGTCTGTCTGTCTGTCTGTCTCTCTGTCTGTCTGTCCGTCTGTGTGTCTGTCGGTCAGTCTGTCTGTCTGTCTGTCTGTCTGTCTGTCTGTCTGTCTGTCTGTCTGTCTGTCTGTGCATCCATCTCTCCGCATGTCCGTCTGTCTGTATGTCTGTACGTCCATCCATCCGTTCGTTCGTCCATCTGCCCATCTAGTAAACACCAAGTACCACCGTCTCGTACCTTTTCATCATATATTTATCATATACAAGTACTGCAATCTAGCAGACATTCCAAAGACAAAAACGAGAAGTGGCTACTACATACAGCAGACGCAGGAACCACGTCTTGAGGAGCTTCGCCAATAATAATATCCAAGCGAGGACAAACAGGGAAGATCATGTTTTCGAATTAAAAATTGGCAGATCCCACGTACTTAAGGAATCGATGATATGCGAAGCACGAATGAGGAAGGCTAATATATGTCACTCTAAAATCAGCACAACGTTACGAGGTGGACGTAAATTATGCCGTACATAACTTCCGTGCCATAATTATCATGTTTGGACAACATTAAACGACGAAGAAGAAGTTTGCAGCTTGGCCAAGCCGTGCACAGTTTTATCTCTAAACAATTTTTTTAGATTGGCTTTGATTTCATTTCAGTTTCATTTAGGTATCCTGCCGCCCGGTTCTTAACCCATCCCACTCTGTGGGTGAGCGCCATCCATCTGAGGTCATGCAGTATCAGCATCCCCGCGCGATTTTTGCTATTCTCGCCAATAAGAAAAACCATGCATGGTTGACCTCATGTCTGTCTCGGGGAAACACATCGTGCCATGTTTGACGTTGGCCCAGGCAGATAAACAAACGCTTCTAGGCACCGACGCACCGGACTCATCGCTAAATCTAGTTTTCAGTAGACGCCGACCTTACGAGGTCTACGGGCGCTGTTTCGCCAGGAACAGAAACGAAACCGAATGATCAGTGGCTCTTTCCGAAGTACCAGCTTGGACGGCGCCCAGGATAGCCGCTCCGACTCCCAGCAACCGAAGAAACTACGACCCTCTTCTAGAGGGTTGAATTGTGCTGTGTAGTGTGTGCACACCAGTTCCCCGGACAGATCCCCGGGGCACCAAATCGAAAAGCACGACCAAGTTAATCACCCACAAACATGTCAATATTGCTGACACCCTAAAAATTATTTTTTTAAATGTTCAGGGGTTCCCTAACCCAGTAAAGCAAGCCGAAGTTATCAGCATAGCCCACGCAGAACAATGTGATGCTCTGTGTTTACAAGAAACCAATTTTGTTACCATTGGCAACGTTTCGTTCATTCATACGCGAATTTAATTAAGACTGTTACTTTTCTTTTGTGACATCTAGCTCCAGTGGAGTTAGAATTATTAACTTTAATCGTGCTCTTCTGCGCAATCATCATGTTTTTTATGACGGGATCAAACAGGTATTGACTTTTGACTGCGTCCTTTCGTCCTTCTAGTCGGTTGGATCGTTTCTGTAGACGTCCCACTCTGGATGGATGGATGGATATGGCTGTACTCTTTAGATCGGGCGGTGGCTAGCGCCACCAAGCCGTAATACTTAATGAACCAAAAACTATATTTATTTTTTTTTTCTTAAAAAGTGAGTTTGAGGATTCGTACTTTGCAGTGAAGAGTTTAATTTTCACTCGTGCCTCGACTTTAGCCACCAATCAGATAACCTCCTTCTAGTTACGTCTACCCGCTTAAAGTCTATTTTGCCCTCCCGGTCCCTAAACCCCAGTGCTTTGAAAAACGCAGCGCCATCATCCTGAACTATAGGGTGAAGCCCTTTACAGAACATTATCAAGTGTTCGGCAGTTTCTTCTTCCTCTCCACACGCACTGCATACTGTGTCTACCCCTTCGTATTTGGCCCGATATGTCTTTGTTCGCAGTACTCCCGTCCGGGCCTCAAACAGTAGAGAACTACCCCGAGTATTATCATAGATCCTTTCCCTGGCAATTTCCTGCTTAAAGGTTCGATAGGTCTCTAGTGCGGACTTCTTAATCATGCCCATTCTCCACATGTCAGTCTCAGTTTCCTTCACTT